>VZRF01005200.1:29604-77100 GCA_013396875.1 Vireo altiloquus | reverse complement strand
TAACACGCTGTATGGACACACCTGTAGATACCTATACAGTCTCTACATACATACATCTAAAAGCGATTTAGGGACTTTATATATATGCATGTACATCTATACACATACGTGTAAAAAATATATATGTATATGAATTTTTATAATTATATATACATATAAATATAGTCATTTTTACATATGTTTATGGGTGTATGAATATACGTATTTGACCATTACCATATACAGAAAAGGTGCTTCTACCACGTGTATGAAAGACAGCATTCTGTTCACATTAATTAAGAGTAAGNTGTAGATACCTATACAGTCTCTACATACATACATCTAAAAGCGATTTAGGGACTTTATATATATGCATGTACATCTATACACATACGTGTAAAAAATATATATGTATATGAATTTTTATANCATATATGTATACATATATGTATGTAGGTTCACATGTCATGGAATATAGATATTTTCTATTCTATGATATGTAGTTATATAGTGTATTATATATTTAGTATATAAATTACTGTATAGCATATTGTCTATATGTTTCCACCTCTCAAACATGTGATGGGCACAATCCCATTTCTGTTAATTAAGAGATATACATTCTATTAATTCAGGCAGTTAAAAGTGCACACGGTTTAAGCATATATAATTGCTCATACATATATTCTCATATATGTGTATATAAATATATGACTGATAATACATTTATGTATGTGCAAATTTGTATGTGTGTTACAAATATTGAACATGTGATTGGCAAAATTTCTGAAGGCACTGGGATCTGATTCCATCAGATACTGCTGAGCACCAGGTTTCTGTATTTCCTCAAAGAAAGGAATCTCACCCATTATTTAGTCATGACTTCACCACTTATGAGTAAGACAGTATTCCAAAGCTCAAACTCATAAAATCTTCAGAACACACCGTTCTGCATGCCTCTATAGCAAAGCATGTCTTTCTTAATTTCCAATAAAACTAAAGCAGGAAGTGGGAGGGTTTTTTTCACTAAATTATCAGTGGCTACTCTTTCCATAGGGTGTTAAAGTTCAGAATCAATTAGATGAATATCTGTAGTTGTCATTTACCTCCAGAACTTGAAAAAAGTCACTAAGCCTGTGGTTTTAATGATAAATATTAAGACATAATATTAATAAAAATTTTTCGTAATTTATCTACAATTCAGTCAGGAAAACCTGTTTCAATATCAAACCAGTATATACACCATCTAACTCTCTAGCACAATGCAGTATCTTCATATCTTCTTTTATTTGTTTTATTAGATTCTCTGAAATAAGAGAAACATATAAATATTGA
The DNA here is from genome assembly GCA_013396875.1 of Vireo altiloquus. Taxonomy (NCBI): domain Eukaryota; kingdom Metazoa; phylum Chordata; class Aves; order Passeriformes; family Vireonidae; genus Vireo; species Vireo altiloquus. The sequence goes on along the minus strand of VZRF01005200.1, from coordinate 75,786 downwards.
AAATTCAGAGGACAATTCCTTTTTATGGAAAAGGAATACAAAAAGAAAATGGTCTTTAATTTTTGAATCTCCTTGTCCCAGTCAGATCATCCATAAGAAGAGAAGTCTAACCCTCAGGTGAATGAGATAACATTATTTATTAGAAATAATAAATTTAATTCAGTCTAAAATTATAAGATCTGTAATGGTACTTGCATGTCTCATTTTATGACCTTTTCTGCGGATGAAGAAAACCTTTCTGAAAAATGCAGTTTTGAAAGCATCAATACCTGCTCTCCTAGGATCCCTTCTAGTTATCTACCTGCAGGATGCTGCACTGAACTGAGACTTATCTTCAGTAGTGTCACTGAAAAGCATTGGCAAGAGCAAGCTGTCCCATCGACCCTTTTCTCTAATATCACCTCAGAATTCTGATCTATGCTGGAATTCATACTCCCATTCAATAACACAGCCAAAATACAGTGTAGAGCTTGGAACTGAGCCATTGTGCAATAGCCCTGTAGGTCCATCAGCCACCAGACCAATGTTTGGAAATTCGTGAACAGGCTGAGGAATTTCACTTTGCCATAAGAGAGGAAGGAGGACTTTGAGTGGGAAAAGTCTGAGTCATACAAAAGTGGAGGAAGGTCCCTTCTCATGGAAAATGTTCCTCATCGCTGCCCTGTTCATCACAGGCAGTGAGGGATGACAGAACACGGTTGCTGCATGCTGGCAGAGACAGAGAGATGCTTCAGCATCCAGGTCATGTGCTTTTAGTTACAAAGTTTCTCCCACGCACGGTAAAATGGACCTGTCCCTAGGGGCACCATCCAGATATTTGCCATTATTTGACCTCTTACTCTCCTCCACTCCACAAGTGAAAGGGCACACACAACAGAAATCCTTCTAGCTCTGAATCTGCTGTGGGTCTGGTTAATAGGCTAACTTTCTTTTGGTATTCAGAAAATAGAAGTAAATTGATAAATGGGAATAAAAAAAAAGTGAGGGAAAGATGTCATTAATCCTGAGGCTGGAAACTTACATGCCAGTAATAAAAGGGGAAATAGCATGTTGATATAGACCCCAAAACACGGGGAGAATAAAGAAAATGGGAATTGAAATTAATTGTTAGAGTTGATAGCCTATTACTACACCAAAATAATATATTCTATGGATGGATTGTATAGATGAGAATATTCACCATTTGAACAGGAATTGCCTTTACAGGATAGAGTGATGCAGCAGGGGAGTGGACCCTATTTGACTTGGACCTAGCTGAAATGGGTGCAGTGAAGCTGAGCATGGTATAAGGTACTGAAGTGCTTGTGAAGATTCTGTTGCTGTTTTGACCCATGCTGCTTCTCATTGTCACCAGCCCTGGTTCCACAGAGGCTGAGGGCTTCACCACAGGTGAAAGGTCTTTGAATCCAGGCAGAGCTTTGCCTGAGACAGCAGAATGGGGTATGATATTCCTGTTATCTCTGCTTCACCCAGACAGGCTGTATGAGAGAGCAGCAGCAGCTTCACTCCCCTCCATTGCTCCTCACGCTGCACCCAGCACTGCGGGTACCTGTGCAAGAAGCAGCTTCTCCTGAAGCCATCACTGGGGACCTCACCAGAGAGAGAAAAATACAGAGAAAAATATCTCTGAGCTTCAATGCTGCCCAAGAAGGGAAGGGAGGAAGGTCAGGGAGAGCTATAGAGGAGACGTGAAGGTGTGTTCCTGGCGCCGTGGTGTCTCGTCATGGCTCTGCGCCTGACAGCTCAATGCATCTGCTTCCACTTGAGAACAATTTTCCGTCGGGTCGCTCCGCACCATTTCAATGACAGCACAAACAGAAAGCACGTACGCCGCACTTGCCTGATTCCAGCTGATCCATAGAGGGCCTTCCCGCGGTGCCCCCACCGCTGCCTCACTGCCCGCACGGTGCCGTGCCATCTGCGCCCGCTGCACTTTCATCTCTTTAATTCTGCTCACAGGCACTCTCTGTTTTACCAGATACAGTGCTAACAGCATTTCACGTGACAAAGTGCATGTTATTTCATACATCAAGATGCTAATTCACATGATTCAGTTTGTTTACCTTTTAATCCATTTATTGATTACTACTGGAAATTGCTAGCAGAGCAAGGGACTGCCCGGGGTACCCACAGAGTGCTGCTTGGGATTTGCAGACACACCACACAAGTTTGCAGTAGCTTGAGTGGTTCATACAGGTGTTTGGACCGTTTAGTTTTATTGGAGTAGGCACTGGGACTTTGTTATTTTAAGCATAGCTTTGAGTTACAGGGCTGTATGCTGTCTGTGATTATTAATCCACCTTTATCTTTATAGTAGGAAAGATCAATCTATTGCTATTATAAAAACTTTGCTTTCACAATGAAAAGGAAAAAAAGGTAATTTGAAAAAAATGAGAATTTTCACTGTATCATAAATTTAGCTCCATATTTTAGGGATTCCCCAAAAGTCATTGAGTCATATTTCATACTTGATTTTCTGACCTGTCTTTATCATTAAGTAAGCGTTTCTGGAAAACGTCACTGTTACTATTTCAGTAACTGGATCTCCTACAATAAATTTTATAGGTGTTCTCTAGTAAATATGAACAAAAAACAAAATGGTTGGAGGGGAAATCATAAATATATTAATAAATATTTGTCCATAATTTTCATTGTTGCTCTAGTTTGACAAATATTTTCAGTAAAAAAGTTATATTCTATTGCTGATGTTTTATTGTGATGGAAATTAGCCCTGTGCAGGGGAGCTTACTCTTTCATACTTCTGAAATATTCCCTGACACAGCCCATAGAGTAATATTGTAAAATCTGTGTTCCTGATTGAGTAGAAAAGCAAAAATTTCACCATTCTTCCTAGTAAGTTCTCCAAAAGAGCCGAAGACTTTCTCCAGTTTTCCCTAAAAGTATTTTCCCCTGAAGCGTGGGAGACTTAAAGACAGACCACCTTGCTGAAATACATTAGTGTGTTACTAAAATAAATTTGTTTAAAAATCTAGTTTTCCATTAGAAAAAGGAAGGAAGTTTCTGGGCTATATCAGGCAAAGAGATGGTTCGTCTTGACATCTGCAGCTGTATGGGAATCACAGTAACACAAGAAAAGGTTACCTGTAGTACATGAAACCACGATGTTTCAAGAGTTAAGAGAAAACATACGTCATAGAGGGTACATAGATTATTTTACTTATTCAGAAGTAGCCTCATTGAAGATTTAAGGATTATAAATGCTTGACTTACAGTGGTTTTCTTTGGAAGGGGAGCTGGTCGCTCACCTATGTGCATTGTTAACAATCATTTCTCAAAATCTATTCCATTAGGGGTTAGACTTTTTTATAAGAGCCGTGTCATCAGGGCCTTGGCTGAATAACTCTGTCTCTAAATCCATTAATTAGTGAATGAACATCTCAGCTATCAAGTGATTTACTGTCTGAAATCAATAGTCCATTGAGGATGTGTTTTTCCACAGACTTTTCCAGGACTACTTAGCAACCATCCCCATGAACCAGGTCCACCAGAGGCATTATACCTTGCTCATATGGACTTGCTTTAATGGCAGCAATTTAGCTGTGCAAGTCTGAACTTTGGTTAGACATTTTAAAGTCCTTACTATCTTAACTGTTGTTCCCCACAACTTGTATTTTTTAATTGGAAAGAGCTGAGAAAGGCAACAGGCACCAGCAGCCACTTAATATTCCAGGATGGGAGGAGTGGCAGAAGCAGCAGATTGCCTGGCTATAGACACAGAACATGAGGGAAGAAGCATAACTATTTTTTTAATCTTCAAAAGCAGCCTCATAAATGAAGTGCTGAATTCAGAGTGATGAAGTCTGCTTTTCTGGGGTTTCCTTAGGCCGCACTCAGCGTCAGTCACAGCACCAGTCACAGTTATTCCAGCGTGAAACCCTGAGGGAGCAATGTGTTACTGCTTCTGTGCATTACAGGCAACCACCTCCTCAAAGCCAGGACTAATCTGGATATCAGAGTAATTGCACCCATGTGAACACTCTCCTAAAGCCTTTTCCTAAGGCTTTCCCCAGACAGCAGGTGTGTACTCTGCACTCTGCTCACCATGAGTAAGCATCTCTAGCAGATTTTGCCAGGGAGTTCTGGGAGAGCCTTTTGTGCCTCATGCCAAATAACAGTGAGGTTTTAGCAGCACCACAGGGCATCAGAATTAAATATCATTCCAAAGAACAAAAAAAGGGACCTGCCATAAACTACTGTGGGAGGGCTAAGTGATGTTTGTAACTCCAGAGAGGCATATATAACCCAGGAAGACTAATAACCCATGAAGTTAATTTCTGCTAGTACTTCAAAGTAAAATGCCCTTCTGTTTATAAGACAGGCAAAATCAAGAGAAGGTACCCAGACAGTGGTTGTACTCTTTTTCCTTTTATTACTTGTGTTTCAGGTGTTTTGGGTATCACTGAAATATTACATTGTTGGGCACATTTGCAGGAAATCTAGAATTCAAGATGACAGACTGGTCTCCTTCACTTAAGGCTTAGAACAATCTAATTGTTTAATAGCTAAGCAACATGTTTAATGTTTAAACAGTAAATCCCCTATTTAGCTCACTCTGCACCAGGACACTTGGTCATTGAATGATTTCTGAGGCTGTGTCCCCATGCTGGCTGTCAAAAGTAGCCACTGTTCTCAAGCTTAGCACCTGTCACTGCCATGAATACAGAAATACTAATTTAAATGTTTAACTTTGGGGGCAAAAAAAGTTAATGACTAAAAGAATGCCTCCAGTTTTAGCCTTGCAATGCCATCAACAACAATGACAATTTTCCTTTGAAAGCAGAGTTTGATAGATTATGGCATATGTGATAAACATACTTCATAAAGCTTTCCCATGAGTTCGAACATTGAAATTGAAAACTGAAGTGATTCCTTTGGTGCTGTAGCCCATATTTACAACTCTGACAACCTTTGAAGCGTAGAGGTGTAACCTCTGTTTGCAAAGGGCAAAGTAAAGACTGACCCAGTCTTGCTAAGCTACATTTCCAACTTACTCTTTGCCACTAGATTAGTGGCACAAGTGTGTTGAACAAGTGTTGCTTTCAAAAATGCTGGGGGGTTGCGGATTTTTTCCCTGAAGAAGTTTCATTTAAAAATGAATGTTACAATGTTTCTCGAGCAGTTCTGAAGCAAGTAAAAAATGTGTCCAAGCTGTGCTCTGTCTTGAAGGAAATCAACTACCACCTTATTCTCAGTTAAGCACAGCCTAAACTCTGCTTCCTCTTTCACCAATGTGACCTGGTTTGAATAGGAATAGCAGGTCACATTTTGGCCCTTTTCTAAGAGGATTCAGGTTTTAAGCAGGAATCTAGAAATATCTACTGGGATGCCTTACAGAATGCCATCCTGTAGCAGTGATGAAGGTTGGTTTATAACAGTAGCTGGAACAGCATTAATACATGGTATAGGGAGCTGTTCATCCCATGGCCCCTTTCTTATCTGTACCTTGTTTCTCACACCCTCTTGTTTCTCCTCTTTATCCCAAGAACCCACCTGCAAAATACAAATAAATGCACACAGTGCTTCCTCAGGTCATCACTAGCTACAAGGAACCTCCCTTTAGCAAAGGCATAAAAACTACCTTAGATTCTCTATAATCCTCAAAGCTAACTCTGTCTTGACTGATGCTTTATGTATCCCATTGAAGCCAGGGAAATGTTCCAGACAGCTGAAGCAGAAGTAGCCCCAATACAAAGAAGCTGTTTTGCAATTTGAATTGCACTGAAAGGTAGTTTGTGAATTGCTGCAGTGGTCAGCCAGAGAATTAAGTGTCTGTATACTAATACTGTGTATGCAGGACTTAAATAGTGAGCATATGTTATCTAGAAAAAGAATTAAACTAGGATAGGTGGTAATTTTTATAGACTATGTATAACTTTCTTTTAGGATTCAGAAAGATGTGTTTAAAGAGTTGATTAATTCTTATTTTCACTGGCTTGTGTTCTGTTTATCTCTACTCAGTTTTCCATTACTTATTTCTCTTTATCCAGCCTAACCACTGAAGTCAATTAGCCATTGCTTGGATCTCTTATGTCACTATATTTTCACTGCAGAAGGTCAGTAAACCCTTGCGGAATCTTTAAGTGCTTGCCTCAGCCATTTGGCTCTATGATGAATAGAGAGCTGGTGTGAACATACGTTTTCCACTTGACTTGGTGGAGTTTGGCTTTAAATTTTACACAGAATGTTATGTGTGGCTTGTTTTCAATAAAAAGTTAGTCCAGCTCATTGTTCCTATGATTTATGTGTAAAAATAAATCTTCTTCACCTCTTCACATAATCCTGTCCTTGGGAAAGTTAGCACGAAACAATCAGGTAAGAAATTAAAGAAGATCATTCATTCATTCAAGGAGACATATCATGGGAAAGTCCACCCTTCCCATTTCTTCTTAAAGAGGAAGTGTATTTGGTAGAATACAGAAAGCAAGGCTGTCAAGAGTTAGAACAAAACCTCTGATTTGAAGACACCATAAATTTAAAGTTAAAAGGACTACAGCTGTTAAATTCTGCCTCTGCACTCCAGAGATAAAGGGTAGGACATGCAGCTGCACGAGCAACCCTTCCCAGCCTACAGCCTGGATTTTCGCACTTCCGAAGTGGAATAGCATCAGTGTATGGGGTTAAGAGAACAAAGCTGCAGTGCTTAGAGCAGGCATCAAAATCCCTTTTTTTTTTTCCCTAGCAAGAGCTTTCTCATTATTTTAAAAAAGATACTATTGAATCATGAACCCCATTTAGCATTACAAAAGAGCATCAAGAAAAAGGTAAATATTTTCATTATCAGAGTTTTCCAAATATAAAAATGAAAAGTAATAGCAAAAATCGCTGATATTATAAAACTTCTCAAAGAATTTATATGACATTTTGAATTGGGAAGATGCATACAGGAGTTTTCAGGAATGGAAAATGTGGACACTTCTTTGGAAAGCTTTGAGAAGAGTGGAAGCTTTTGTTAACAATCTAATGGTTGCTCACTGGTATAAAAACAAACTGGCATCATGAGGAAAATGTCAGATTTTCTCTGTCTCAGTGAAATTACTTCAGTTAACTTTCTCAGCATTCGATAAACTTTTTAAATGCAAGATATATGTAACATACCACTGAAAAGATCTGATGAACGTTTTTAGTATTGACAATGGTTTGATAATCACAATATCTCTTTGGCTCCCATACCCTCCTCATCTATCTGGTTTTGATTATACTGAAATGCTAATAGTTTAGTAAAGAAAAAATTTACTGCTTCTTCAATGACTAACAGACTGCCTATTTTCCTTTTATATACATATTTAATATCTATATCAATTAATTTACACACAAACACACATATGTGCACATATATATATAATTTTATTGATATTTTATATATCTTCCATTTAGTTAGCTCTAATAAACAGTCCTACATTTGAAATTACTTTTCCCATTCTTCATGTATGCAAATACAATCTGCTCCTGTATTTATAAACCATTTCAGCTAGGCATAGATACTTAAATGTTAGACTTCTCAACTTAATTGCAAGCATTTAAATGTCATAAAAAAGCAGTAGGATTTGATCCCACAATTACATATGGGCCTCAAAAAGTGAATGTAATTTTTAATGAGGGAAAAGGCTGCACAGGGCTAAAAAACAGCAAACAAATAAACAAAAAACCCTAGGGGAAAAACAAACATACAAACAAACCCAACAAACATATGAAAAACTACACCCCGAAGAAAACCATCCAAAGTACCATAGCAGAAAATTGCAGAGGAATGGTAAACAGTGTTCCAATACCTACAACCAAAAAGATCTACTCATAGAAGCTATGTTAGAATAGCATTCCTCTATTGAGAAGATTGTATCCATTTCCTTGTAATTTAACCTGCCTCTGATTGCTTTCTTATGCAACAGTCTCTCTTGGAACATTGCATCATGGAAAAAAAAGGTGGAGCAGTTATATTCACAGTCATTAACTACCAGTATTTTTTTTAACTCCTGCCTGACACTCCAACTATACCTTCTGAGGAAGGAACACACTACCAAAACAAAGAATTAGCAAAATTTCTAACATAATTTGAAACAAGGGTTATCACCTCTTGATTCACAGAAATAAGTAAATTCCCCTTTTCCATTTGCAGGTGCCTTGGGAAATGCCACTTCTGAGGAGAGGAACAGAGGCTGTATATCTGTCCTGTGCAATTAACCTCTGCTTGTCTTGTGGTGAAGTAAAGTTGTTGCATAAGCAGTTTGGTTGTCATCTCAGCTTGACCAGCATGTTGGTGCCAGTACTGTAATTGTAGCAAACACCATCCCTCAGCGTTTGAAATAAACCAGAGCGGCTGTTTAACAAAAAAACCTTAGAGAGGAAAGAGGAATCTGTCTGACCTGTGTGTTCTATTGCAGAAGTCAAATACCTTGAAACTAGAAGCTGTAAGAAGTCCAGTAGTGAAGAGCTAACAAATTTTTGGTCCTACATGCAGCCCAGTCCCAGCAGCAGGATTCCCAGACTAGCTCAGTACCACTCACATGTGAGCAGATGTAATATTAAGGCAAAATAGTTGGGCTTCTCAAATGAACATGGGCATGGGGCTCATGATACAGATGATGATACAGCTGCTCTGGTTCTGGAAATTGCTTTTTCAGGGCTCATGCAAGTATCTTAGTACAGAACGACAGTAAAAAGTATCAGTATGCTTTAAACTACTGCTCACAAGTTCAGCCCTAGCATCATATAAAATGTGTTCAGGTGAATGTGTTCAGGTGCTGCTCTAAAAATGACCAAAATCGCTCAAACCTCCTTCAACTCCTCAGTAAAATGTAGTCATAATTTTATTTTAGGCTGCCTCATCTGTCAGCCTAAATAACAACAATGGCACCTTGGGATCTATTTAGGGCTCCTGGAAAGCAGCAGGCACTTCAAAAAGCCCATCAATCCCTGCCTGTAGATGCTGCCTCTTGGAGCTGAGAACAAAAGATGCCCTACCTTGATAAGCTGGGCACACATCTGAAGGCAGATGTGGCAGATTCCAATCCTGCATTTTCCCACAGCTACAATTAAAGTATCACAGGCCAGCCTAGGCCAGGTGCCTCCTGCTTCATGGCTCACTTCTTGTACCTCTTCCTGAATTTTTTCTTACAGTGTTGGGATGGAATATGAGTTTTGACCCTTGCTAAGAAACCTGTAAGTGTCTGCATTCTCCAGGTGTTTTGCAATTGATTACTCACTAGATGGGAGTCGTGGATGAGAGTTTGGAGTAGATGACCTCCAGAGGTTCCTTCTCAACCATTCTGTGATTTTGTGATGAGAAGGGATTTTACCTATTAACTTTGTAGTGGTTGCATCTCTGGGAGCATTGGATGAAGCCTTCTCTCGGGGACTGAGACTCAGGATTGTCTCACCTGTATCAAGCTAAAGTAGTATGAACAGAGAGATACAAATTGCCAAAATCACAAGGGTCAAAAGAACGGCAGGTTCAGATGCAGTTTTCAGAAACAGGCGTAATTGTTATGATTCAGAGCTGGCACTGAGCTGAGAAGTTGGCTTCCAACTCAGGAGGTCACTCAAATTCTGGGTTTGAACTGTCCAGTTTACCCTGAGAAATGATACCCGAATTCTTCTGTGTAAGGCCAAAACCAGAAAGTATGTAACTCTCCTCACTGTAGAAAATCAAGCAATAGACCAAACCAGCAATTACTGCAGGATCCAGATAATCTCCACCTACAGAGAGGAGAAGTTTGGGGCTGTTTGAAGAGAAAGTCCTGCTTTTTTGAACTCAGTTGCAAAAAAAATCCAAATCCAAATATGATTTCACCCTACATTATGCTATTGCCAGTGTGGAGATTTTTTGGTTATAGATAAGGATCAGCCAGGGTTTATTGCAAAGTTTGTTTTGTAGTAAGCCTGTAGCAGCAATTAAAGTTCCAAAACAGTTTTCACATACTAGTAATTTAAAGAAAAGTACATCTCTGAAGATGTAATTTTCCATTTTTAATCTCTATCCAAAGATATTCATTAACTTTGAGCAAATTCCTGTCAAACAGTTATAATTGTATGAAAAAGATACTTTTGCAGATGCAAAAAAAGATGACTGCTGACTTTTTCCTTTCTCCTCTATAAGATAAGCCAAAAGAGATGACCTCTAAAGACTAGTACCTAAATAACAACTCAGGAACTTGCTCATAAATGCACTATAAGATTAAACTGCAAAAGAACTAAATTAGAAATCCTGAATGCTGGGTAATAAGAATGCATGGTAGAAAGCAGCAATAAGATGTTTTGATTCCTTTCAAGTCAAAACCTGATTCCTAAAATGATACCTGAGGTCACAAAGCTAATACATTTGGAATTAGAGCTCATTTTCAGCTCAGATGTCAGAGCATAGGTGACTTCAGCCTCAGTGCAAAAGTCTTAGATATGTACAATATTACAAAAGTTCCTTTTATAATTATATCAAGCAACCTAAAAAAAAATTCTGACCACAAGGTAGGATAACAATTATCAGAAAAAAATTATTCTTTATATAGAATGGTTCTATGGGCTATTCTAACGTAGAGTTAATTTACTTAATATATAAACTCTTCCAGGAATAGAGTCTTCTTTTGGTTTATATTTAGCATGGTGAGTGGGTATTTGATGTCCTTTAACATGCAGAGGTCTGTGTAGGATGATAATATATTGAGGAAAAGAAATCTTTGATCTAACCTACCACCCAACTATATCTCATATCCTGACCACTGTGCACAAAGATTTGTCAGACTCATGCAGAGAGAATATCCAGACATAATTTCCCAGCAGTCAATGAAGATCTTTACCAGGATAATTAATTATATATAGAAAATACATCAATACTTCCTTCATGCCTGGCAGCATGTAGTTCTCAAAGAGGTGGCTGAAAATATTTGGCTTTACTGTGAAATTTGTATAAAGACACCGTAATATTTATGGCATCAATAACATATGCAAACTGGGATTGGTTTTAATACTTTACACTTTATGTATCTTGATGTTCTTAGACTGACAGACCAAATACATGATTAATATCTAGTTAATGATATCATGGTTCACTGATCTATTATTTTGGGGTTTACATTTATCTGTATCAAAATAAGATATTTCTTTATGTACATTTTTTAGTATTTTTTTATTACAACCAGAATGAACTTGGTATTTTTCCCTCCTTACACTTGCAGAAATCATTCTCTACAAATCCTGAACAAGAATACCATAGTAGATACTAGTAAAATGTCATTAGCAATATATATTTGTCTCTTGTGAGAAGGATGTTTTAGGGACAGCAGTGGCTTTGCAAAGTATACTAAAAATAAAATTTCTCAGGCTCTGATGGAGGCACTACCAAACTGAAATACCTGAAAATTCTGTCCTGGTTGTCATCATCAGACCTACCATAACACCTGACACTAAAGGAGAACAATATCAATTTGTATCTCTCTGGTTCCTGGAAAAGACAAAGAGTGTGGGCGCCAACTGTTCACTGGACAGTTTGGAAATATAAAATTACTTTAAGAGCACAAGGCCCTGCCCCTCATTTATGCCTTTCTTTAATACTGAGGAGTCCTTAGCAAATGCCCAAGTCTGAAAAAAAATAGACATACTTGTGTTATTTCCACAAAATATTTAGCTCTTAATGGAAGCTTTCTTATTGATTTCTATGACTTTATTCATATGGGATCGATCCTTAAATGCTTGGCTTTAATGAGACTCCTTCCAACCTTGAAGTTAAGCATTAAGGTCCAGATCCTTGTGGGTATTTACGTGTTTAATTATTTTCCTGTATCAGAACTAGCCCATAAAGACATGTTCCAAATTCTTGGTCATAAAAGCATGACAGTTCCTAGATACTTCTTTTGCCACAGGCAGCCTGCCAACTGGAAAGCTTCTTTGCCTCAAAACTTCAAGAATACCGTGTGTCAGTCTGGCACGGGGAACTAGTCACTAAATTCAGACCATGTAATACATAGAGGCATGATGTTTTCTTTTGGTGATATAAACTCCTGGAATGCAGTATAGAACTGCAAAAAACCCACATCTCCCTTCTGTGTTGTGTTCTCTGTCTTTATGCTAATGGTTTTTAATCCCACACCAAAAAAAAAAGAAAAAAAAAAAGATATTTTTCCTAAAAATAATTTTTAAAGGGCAACTACTCTGATAAGGATTCTGACTTCAGTGGGTGTTAAGTGTGGGTCTTTTTGATATTCAGCCTGAAAGTTTTTTTCTTTTTAGCACAGCTTACTTTTTTGTTCCGCTGATTTACAGCAGAGGATTTGAATGTGTTGCCTTTCCTTATTTGTTCTTTGAATATATTGCTTAATTCCATCAACAGAGGTCACTGCAGCTCCTTTCCTCTTTGGTGAAGGCATTCCTTTTCCAGCAGATAAAGCAGAATTAATGCTGTCATCTACCAGAACTTTAGTTTATCCATTAGAGACAGATAAATTAGTACAGGAAAATTTGCACAGAGTGGAAGGCTGGGGAAAAAACCGCAACAAACCAAAACAAACTGAAACAAAACCCCACCAATAGTAATAACAACAACAATAATAATAAAGTGAGCTCATTTGAGCTTTGGAACTTAATCTAATTCATGCAAAATTGTTTATATGAGATTTTGAGCTTGGTCACTACATCTATTTTTCTTTACATTACCTAGAACAAGACACGTAAATTTGATCTTGGCACCAGCTGTTCTATCTGCTCTGCAGCTCTTGGTAAATCAGTATCAGGCATTTTTACACTATGGAAAAATAAGAAAAAAGCTCCTGAAAAAGGTCCCTCAAATTGTTAAGACTTTAGTCAGCAGTCATCCCTTTCATCTGAATCTATGTTTGCATGCTTATGAAAATGATGAGGAACAATTTTGTCATATTTATCATTAAGTGGAATTCAAGCCAAAGGGTCCATCTGAGGCAGCAGTAATGTGAACCTTGCAGTTTTGTATCGCTAAAGCCATTACAGCTGACAGAGCCAAATAACGCTTGCAGACAGAGAGTCTTTTAGAAATCAAGAGAATATGGGAGCTGTACACAGTGAGACAAGGTTAAAGATAGACAGATAGATATTTATGTAAGTGTATAGGTGCTTTATGTGTACATGTAGAAATAGCTTAGCTTATTGAGGAGGAAAAGAAGATTTGTCTCAAAGATGAAGTAGTCATAATAAAGCCTAGCTTTTCTTTCATAAGTGTCAAAAGAATCAGGTCAGTGGAATACTACTTCAGGCACAGTAAGCTGCAAATGTTCACCACCAAGGTACACATGGGGTAGGTGTCTGAGCATCCACTGGAGTCAGTGGAGGCAGAGCTGTTTATCAGGTCACTGCAAGGCAGCCATCCACATCTTCAATCTATTTTTGCCCTTAGTGCCCTTGGCTGCCTTGAGCAGACCCCACCAATTCCAGCCCCAAGGGTTCTGTCCAGCTGCCCTAAAGGTGCCCCAAGGGACCTTTTTAACCTCTGGCTGCTGATCCAGGGAGCAAAGGGCTCCTGTAGTTCCTCTGCCAAATCTGTCAACTCAGATAGCTTGTGGCATCCGTGTATGACTTAGCCTTGAGTGTCTTCATCCCTAAGAGATTTGTCCTAGTTCTAACACCTCTGCAAAAGACCTGCAGCTCCCCATCTCCATCAGACCAAATTGGAAGAGGACCAGATTCCAAGAGTTTCTGTTCCATGTTCCAAGCAAAAAGTGTGTTTGCCGTAGTATATTCACTTCCTACAATATCACCAGCTTTCGGAACTAAACAAAACATGCAGAAAATATGTAGTATTTTGAAAGGAACAACAGTGAATGTACAAGGGGATAATGAGTGAATTTTTTTTTTAATATTACATATATTTTTACATAAATCTTAAGTATGGCAAAATTTTGTGACATGTCTTAGGACATTAGGTGTTTGTAAGCAGGAAGTCCTAGTGTCTGGCTTGAAGCAGTACATGAACAATTTCTGTGTGAATTGCTTCTTTTTTTGTGGTCCAAGATGAATGAAAAGGTTCAGCCTGTTCTTTTGTTCCTTTCTGTAGGTTTCAGTCACCTGAAAGCCAAAGGGAAGTAAAGGTAGACTTGGGATCAAGGAATGAGTGTCTCTTCTTCCTGGAGCTGTTCCTGTGCTATGTGTACACACTGCTCATCTTTTTGTGCAATTTTCTCCACTTTACACATAGGATTTTAACACTGGCATAAATCTCAGGATGCCCTGACACTGAACCGTCTGTGCCTTGCCTTCACACAGCACCTGGAAGACACTGTGCATCACAGCAAATATTATCAATATTCATCATCATGTAATATTGAAGCTGAATATATTTGGGTAGCTGACTTTCATTTATATATTATTTTCTCACCCTGTGCAAACTTCTGTGATGGGAAATTCACCCACAAGTCACGATTTTAATGATCTAAAGGGTTATAGGATTTATTCCAAGATATCATAAAAAAAGTAAGAGCCCTTTTATTTTGACATTTGTGCATAACTCATTATTTTCACCCCTCAACACTGCTGATGATACATTTGAGGAAGGAGAAAAAAGAGCTAGGCTTAGTACCACATAATTAGTCTAAATTAATACCTGGCACAGGTGTCAGCAGTTTAACTTCAAGCATTTTTAATGATAATTTTATATTTAGCAGAACAGGTAGCAGATGAGAAAGCACTGAGCAGATGTCTAATGATCTGACCGGTGTTTGCACACGTAAAAGGGAAATTGCAGATGACTAATACCTGTGCCCACAGCTCACTGTGGCTATTCTCGACAGATACTTCTTTTTTTCTACCTTTCTCCCACAAGGACAGTAGAAAAATAAGTAAGGTATGATGTTCAGTTTGGGTGTCTACTCCTGACCAGCTGTTCACTGTTGGTGTGGCTGCAATCTGCCCCGCCAAAGAAAATTCTGAAAATCAGAACTTGGCATTCTCTTCAGTCTATATCTCTTTTCTTATGATTGAAAGGTACTCAAAACTTTCCATGAGGATAGGTGGACTAGAAATAAACAAGAATCAATACAAATTTTTGAAATTTAACACCTGTGAAACCAAAGAAGGAAAGAAAAAGGAGTTTCACTTGTGATTAACACTGAGACAGGTTCTAGAAAGGAACTAGGCAATTTAGCTCAATGGACTTCCAATCCCTTTAACTGGTTCAGAGCATTACTCATATAACCTAACACTTCTAATTTTAAGGTTCTCAGGTATAGTGAGTTTGGCAAGACAAGAAATGTAATTGTACTACCTAAAAAGCAAACAAAATATAAAGATATGGTAATCTGCTTTTCCACTCTCAATGTTTGTGTTTAATCCATATATGTAAATAGAAAATTTTTAAAAGCATACATATGAAAAAAGGAAGCTTGAAAGTACTTGTTGCTATTTTCCAGTCTCCCACAGGCTTTTAAATAGTAGTTTCCACTCATATATGACAATAAAATGTGAGTTTTCAGGATCTAAAGGCTGCAGAAAAAGAAGCTTGAAAGTGTCAGTCCTCAAAATTAACACACAGCAAGAAAATAAGGAAAGTTTCTTTTTTTTTTCATCTTCTTTTACTTATAAGTTGTGTTTTTCATCCAAAGCAATTTGATGATTCCACCTGCAGATATCACTGGTTCTCTTTCTCTGACTACCTCTCTCGTAAACATGAATTTTACCCTTCTCACATTAAACAAGATCTCTATCAGCCTCTCCAGCCTGAAACTCTGACCTACTTTTCTGAATCTCATATAACCTTCCCTTGCTGCCCTGAACACATCTGAACTTTTGTCGTCTAGGCCGTTGCATTTCCTTGCCGCACGCACACAGCACTGATTCATTCCACCTAGAACTCCCACCGGGACATTTGCTCCTTTCCGTCTGCTGTGGCTTCTTCCCTCTGGCTTTGATAGACACATGCCTGCTCCATTCGCTGGAGCTTTGAGCCATGCAGCAAGGGAGTTACCTCCCCCAGCCCCCAGTTCTACATCCTTCACCAATGTCTTCCCACAGTGAGGCTCAGAAACTGCTTTTGGATCTTTCACAGCATCGTTCCCTACCCTGCTTGCTGGCATTATCCTGTAACTAGCATATTTTTCCCATGGGTGCTTTACAGATGGTAGCAGCCCTGACTGCACAAGGGTGGGCACCACTGCCCCTTCGTGAGGGACCACAGCAATGCCTTCTTCCAGTGCACCCTGTTAACTGGTATTTCTGGAGCTCACAGCTTGGATGCTCCCTGTACAAGCTGCTATCGTGTCCCGATTGCTGGCACTCCCCTTGCTGCTGCATCCTTCTTGCTAAGCTCTCTCAGGAGGAGATTCTCCTTTTGCTACACATTCTTACTTGCTAGGGATATTATTTGAAAAGCAATATCTGCAGCAAGAGGAACAAGATCTAACAGTTAATTACACTATGCAATAAATATGAAAGTATTGCCAGCCACTCACTACATATTACTGACCTCGATAAATCCCTCCCTTTTTCTGCAATATTCTGTTTGACCATTATTGCTTTTACTACTAAAATATTTTCTCATTATGACTGTTCTTAATATCATCTGATTTTTCTCACTGATTAGCAAGTTCTCTTCCGGTATGAGCTGGTTTAGGTTGGGATATAGTTCATTTTCTTCATAGTAGCTCATATGGGGTTGTATTTTGGATTTGTGCTGGAAACAGTTGTTGATAACAGGATGCTTTTCTTCTTGCTGAGCAGTGCTTACACAGAGTCAAGACCTATTCTGCCTCTCATCCCACCCCACCAGTGAACAGGCTGGAGGTGCACAAGACAGGACAGCTGACCAACTGACCAAAGGGATATGCCACACTATATGGTGTCATGCTCAGAAATAAAAGCTGGGGAAATAGGAAGGAAGTGGGGGGACACTCAGAGTGATGGTGTTTACCTTCACAAGTCATTGTTGTGGTTATGGGAGCCTGGTTTCTCTGGAGAGGTCTGAACCCCGGCCTGCCCATAGAAAGTGGTGAAAGAATTTCTTGTTTTGTTTGCTTGTGTGTGAGGCTTTTGCTTTACTTATTAAACTGTCTTTATCTCAACCCACAAGGTGTTCTTCCAGTTCTCTCCCCCATCCCACTGTGGGGGAGTGAATGAGTGACTGTAAGCTGGGGTTAAACATGGTGTATCTCCTATTTTCTCTACTGTGAAAGGTAAAGGCTATCCATTATTATTCCTGAAACTCACCTGTCCTGCTCTATCCTCCTCTATTCTTGCCCAAGGAAATAATTTTAATTTTCTGAGCTCCTATTTCCTCTCTAGATTTTGAATAATATTCTTCACCTTCTGGGCATGAGTTTCCTGTGCCAGTTCACCTTAAATCTGTGTGGAATTTAAATTCCTGAGTAAATAGCACTGTACCAGCCTAAAAAAAAAGAGGTCTTGAATTAACTTACCCTTTTAAATTATCAGCACAAGGTTCCTGGATGTGACCCAGGTTAAAAAGTTTAAGAATGCCCACACACAGTGGATTTAAATTCATGTCCTAAACCATTTCAGTTTTCTTTATGGTGAGGCGTGAAAGCCTACAGACATGGATTAAATTACTTGTAATAAGATATTGCTGTAGTTATTGCTATTTAAAACATAAGTAATGTGCTTCTTTCAGGAGATCTTTTTTGTCCACAAGTAAGAAATAATGATGAAAAAATATAAAATGGGCAACTTTATATTTTGGAACATATTTTATATAGGCATCTGCAGCATTACTTCTTGGCTGATGGCCAGAAAAGCCATTAAGAGCAACTAATGGCACAGAAGGAAATTTTCTTCCAGTACTATTTACTAATTGCTAGGAAAGAAAACTAAAAATAGACTTTGCAAGTTTAGGAGCCAAACTGCAAAACCTGAGAGCACTCTGTTAACTTCTAGTGGCTCTACAGCTTTTCACTCTCTGAAGTTTTGGCTCACTAAATCATAAACGAAAAGGTTAGGAATGAAGCAAAGGAGGGAGATTTGACTCCATCTCTGCACTACTTCTCTTACTATCTTATTATTTTTCTCTAGTCCTAATATAAACTCACCACTAGAAGCTGAATGCTTTGCTCTCCACTTCTGGTGGGTAATTATATAATGCTCTATGATTTCTACAATATTTAAGGGAGTCAGTTTTGAGGATGTCTGTCAAACACAGACTGGCCAAACTGCACAGATTCCTCTTTTGATGTGTGTCTAGTCCCTTCCCATGCCACTCCAGACATCCCATTAATCCTCCTCATCACACAGCATTTGTCTCTGTCCAGTTCCCCCAGACAATTCATTGATTAAATCTTAAAGATGAAATGCTGAATTTGCAGCTCACAGTAATTCTTCTATTAAAGTTGCCTCTCATGAGCCTCCTTTAGAAGGTGAGAGACTATCCCTTCTTCACCTTCCTTTTAAATTCCCACATTCTTTCTGTCTGCAAGGATTGCCAGCAGTTCATATCACCCACCAGCCAGTTTTGAAGATCCTATCCCCCCACACCTCTGCAATGCAGAAGCAGATTTCACACCTCTGTCACCCTACTCCATGCACCTCTGCAGCCTCAGACCATAGAGGGTACTAATTCTGCCCTCAATTAAATATCACGTGGTAACTGTGTAGCTAACAGTGCAATTTAAGACCTGATTTTGTATGACAACTCTTTCCCTTAATATAATGTTTTAATTTAGATTTATGATATGTCAATATAACTTGCTGTAGGACTGAGATCTAGCACAAGGCTTTTGTTTAAAAACTCTTTGGAGCACTTCCTCCTTTGGTGGAGCTGGGTTTATTTGTTGATTTTCAGTTACAGAACTGTATTTCATTGCTAATTCAGCATTGGTAAAGAAGGAAAATCCTATCCTGTTTTAATAACGTACCACTGTTTTCATAAAAGGAAGTTGTATGATTTCTTTGGCACAATAAGGAAATACAAACAAAACTCAAGTTTCATATAGCTTTCTACAGTTTCAGTACAGATGATTCATTATAACCTACTTAGCATAAAAGCTGCAGACACGAGAAAACAGGGAAAAGAGCTTGTAGGGTTTTTTCCTCTGGTGGTGCTTTTCAAATTTGCTAGTTTATATTCTACCTGTCCTGAATCAGAAACCCTTTGTAAGAAATGTGAAATGATAACTTACAGAAATAAGTTATTTTATGGACCAGGACATGCAAGTGCTTACCAACAATATAAAAAAGAGAAACATCCGGGTAGCATTGCTGTCTCTAACTCTTGAATCTCTGACTCTTAGAGTACCATTTACAGACCTTAAGTTGGGCAGCTCAGCAAGGTTTGAGTGGAGGAGACAAGACTGAACTTGGTGCATTTCTTAACAATAGATTTGACTTTTGTGCAGCTGTAATGGTGGGATTATGGACTTTTGGACTCCAGCACAACTACAATGCCAAGACACAGAAGATCGTAGCAATGCTGCTTCCATTCTGCAGAAAAGAACTTCATCAGAGGAACTAGGTGTCTGGGACTTAGCTAAAATTACTCAAGACCATACTTCTTGCTTCTCCTGCTGCTAGGGAGACCCACCATTGAGAGCGGGCACACAGAGCCACTTGGAAGGACGCTTTGTAGAAAGACATCCCTCTGGTTATTTCTGCTTTTTTAAAGGAAAAGCTTCTCTTTACAACATATAGGCAGACACATCACAAAAAGCTGGGAGGAAAACACAGGGCCTCTCTTTCCTGCTAGCCAGCAGGCTACAGGGTTAGGCTCCCTTTAAGTATAATCCCATTTTCTTGCTTCCTGTCTGCATTGCTCATACAGTTGTAGTGAAGAATGGTGTAGGCATTTGGGCACACAAGGCGGGAGTGGGGGATGGAGAAGTTAGATACTTTCCCATTTGCTGAATCACAGGAATATTGTGTATATTCTAGCCATCCCATGCTTACAAATAAAACCCTGACAGCACTCCTGCCTGAAAACTCATCTGGATTTGTACATACAAGGATACCTCCTTTATTTATCCAAAACAACTGTAGGTGAGTGATAAGAGCCTACATATTGAAATTGATTTAAGTAGCAGGAGCCATGGACCATCACAGCAGCTGACTTTAGGCACTTTTGCAGAGCCAAAATCTTAAGAGACCAAGTGTTTCCCAAGTGCTGAAAATGTACACAAAAAATCCTTTTGACTTAAGGTCTTGCTTAGGCATCTTCAGCGACATTTACCCTAAATGTAAGCCCTAGAAAATGTCTTTCTGTTTTTAACTCCTCCCGAGAGTTGCTGCTTCTCCAAGGTCTAAAGCTCTGAGCAAGTTGAGGTAATCAATCTGTGCACTCACATGTCAAGGATGCCTTAATATATTTCTTTTCTCTGGATGCAGACCATAGTATAAAACAAAGGCAGTGTCAGCTTCCACCCATAGCATTGCATGCATCCAACTACCACTGTTTAAATCCACATCCAAACCCCTACAAATATCATGTTCTCCTCTTTCCTGCAATGTTTTTTTTGGAAAGAAAGCTTGATATAAGCACATAAGAATTTGAGTCTTCTCTGAGCCACTAAGTACCTTAATACAGCTCTTGAAAGTGATATGAGAACAAGTACACTGGTCCCCAGAGGAAAATCATAGTTTGGTTCATATAAGAGCTTTGTTATTTCTTTTGAAGCAGTGTACGAGGGGCCCTAGAGATGCAAACACTGATCTTCTCTGCTCCTCATATAACGAATGGCCTGACTGGTGCCATCATTTCTGTCTCTTCTTCTGACTCATACTCCTCTACTTCTCTGACAGGGAACCGAGCCTTTGGCATTGGAGCTGGATTGTCTGCTCTGGGGAAGCGATGACGGCTGATTGAATTTCCTCTTCGACCTGACAGATAGGATGGACCAGCCCGTCTGTCCAAGTGTGCCATTGGAATCACTTCTTGGCGGTGCTTTTCTTTGAGTGGCTGTAGTCGGGGCTGGGATCTCGATATTAATGGGAACGCAGCATCAGAGCCACTTCCATGCTGATCTAAAGAAAAATAGACAAATAATTCATTTTTTATAGAAAAGAGAAATGCCATGGTATCATCAAGGACAGATAAAGGATATTCAATAAAATACAATACCCTGGAACTGAAGCATTTTAAATAATTTTTATAGAATAAGGGAGCAGTCAAGAAATAAAAATTGCCCTAGTTTTTAATTTTCATCTCAAAGCTGATGCTTAAAAGATTTTATTTACCTTATCTCAGCTCTGAAACCCCAGGGAATAAGCACACCTCTAGGTGTCTCACAGACCTGCCCAGTGCCTTCATTGCAAGGGTGAAGGGCAACAGTGAAATGCAAGTGTGCTCCTTTACCTAATCTCATTTTTCCTTAAATTTCATAAGTATACCTAGTACCATGCATTTCAAAGCCCACAGCAGAAAACAAAAATGTGACAAAGAAGAAAACTCTAGTCCATTAAAAATCAAATTTGCCAGTGACCTGTGACTAACAAGTGGGAAGAGAACAGTTTCATCTGAAACCAGGGATGCTTTGATGACTTTGGGTGTGTCAGATCTGCTCCTACCGACTTGCTTTGCCACAAGTACATTGTAAAAATTTGTCTGCAATAGGCCAATAATTGGCATTCTCATCCTGTTGAGTTTATAGATTAAACCTTTTCACTTTTCTTAAAGCTACTTGCAGTCTAACTACACTGTAGCAAAGTTAGTAATGTAAGAAACAACTCCTAACAATCTAAGCTAGGAGGTTCTGGGATATAAGCCCAAAGGTCTGTGAACAATGAAATTAGTCCAAATCCTGCTACAGTTAAAGTACACATGTACTGAGTATGGTCACTGTGTCAATATTTAACAAATTATTGCAGATTCATAACGATTAAATTATTTTAAGCTAATATTTATTTCACAGTTGGCACAGTAAAGCACTGCTGCTCATAGGCCAGGTGGACATACTACACCCTAAGCAAGATAGGAATTCTCAGATTTCAAGGGCCTGTACTTAGCCCTTTTGGAGCACTACTGCTCCAAAGTATGAATCATATATTGCCAAAGAAATAACTCATAGAATCATGGACTGGTTAGGGTTGGAAGGGTCCCTTAAGATCCCTTACTTCCAGCCCCTCTTCCATGAACAGGAAACCTTCCACTAGACCAGGTTCTCAGCCCCATCCAGCTTGCTCATGAATACCTCCAGGGATGGGGAGTCCATAACTTGTCTGGACAACAACAACCTCTCTGGACAATTCATTTATATGAGTGGCAAAAAAGAGCTGATGGCTTAAGGTGACTTAAGGATCTATTTGTGATCATTTCTGACCTCTTAGTTACTAAATGTTCTGCCCATACTGTATATAAGAGCTAAACCAAGCTTGCTGGAGGATGCTTTTTCCAAGGTCTTCTAGGCATAGACAGAAGAGATGACATTTATCTCTGCAAATGCATATGTGCATATATGAGGTTGTCACTCTAATTCCCTTCATATTCTCTTCTTAGATTCCAAGTCCAATTCATCTCGTCCCAACAGTTTATCAGAGGACTTTAGGGTGGCTTTTTCCTGCTGAAGACATTTAAAGTGATGTTAATGCTACACAATGGCCCTAAGATGAGGCCAGAAGCTGGACCAAAAGTCTACTTATTTGGATAGATCACAAGGCAGGGCTCAAATTCAGGCCTATCTAATAGCAAAAAAGTCCTTGCATTCATCACTTCAGGATTTAGCTCTCTCCCCACTAAAATAGTATGCCAACCTCCTATAGCAGCATTTGGTCCCTTGAAAGTGTCTACAATGATTTTAGGTCTGAGTGGAACACTTTAAATCTTTCAGAAAGACACATATCTCCTTTAATGATATCCTGATAAACAGGACAAAAAAAATCCCCTTGAGTAACATTTATTTTCCCTTCTGAGTAGACCCTATTGTTTTCCATTTTGCTGTCATCATGTGTGGGTGCCCACACAGGACTTAAGATGGAGTGTTTAGGAAAAGAACCAAAGACAGCAAAATGAAGAAACCTGGGAAGTCCAGGGAGAAGCAAGTGCAGGAAAATAAAGGAAAAAGAGGATAAAAAGGGCCAGTCAGTACATATGTCCAGTAATGCCCTGCCCTTGATCAACACAGTTTGTCCTGTTTTTTCATTTGACTATACTTCTGACTGTGTGCCTCTATCAGCAGCTCCCCATACTGTATGCTTGTGTGTGTGGAGGCCTGAGTGCCAGCAGCTGGAGGGACTGGAGTGCATCTTTCAGTGCAAAACTGCTGGCAATCATCAAGCCAGAGTAGCCATTAGGTAGGATAAGAGGCTTGGGAACTGCCTATTGGAGCAACCACAAGTCTGGAACAAAGACTGAGGAGGGCAGAAGGTCTCTAAGTTGGCTACTGGAGGGAATAGGAGGTGCAGAGCAGTGACTGAAGAGACCATGGGATCTGTGGTTTGCTACTAGTAAGGCCATAATCTGGACTGGCTACCAAAGAGATGTTTGCATGTGTGTGTCCCTGTGTGTGAGGCAAGAGGAGACCGGGGATCCAGGGAGCTGCTCGTGGGAAGACTGCCTGCCCAAAGCCAGCTACTGAAGGGTCCTACCATACATGGGTTAGAGTGGAAGACCATGTTTCTGTGTGCATGTGTGTGCATATAGGTCTGTGTGTGCACCAGCAGCTGCTATGGGGCTGTGTCCCCAGGGGGTTACATGCCCAAGTGCCACCAAATGTGCAGATGGAAGGTCCAGGGCCAGCTACTGAGAGGAGCATGTATCTCAGGCCAGCTGCTGAGGATCCAGACAGTGTGCACATATTTATAATTTTTCACTAACACACCATCAGTGCTGTATGTATTTGTGTAAGCACTGTGCCATGTCTGTGCTGCTCTCTGTATCTGGCTGTGTATACATACATTCGTGTGTGCACTGAATTTTGGTGTGGGGCTGCTTGTTGGGAATTCTTGCTCAGTCTTGGTACTTGCAGGACCTGGGGGCATGGAGCTCCATCAGTCTCACCTGGACTGGGCTACAGGTTCAGCAACTCATAATAATTTTGCATACCGTTTTGTCTCTGGGGCTGCAGGGAACAGATTATTTGGGTTCTTGGGCTTGGCCAGGTGGAACTGTAGGGATCACAGGAATATTTGTTCAAGACGGAAAAAGAGAAAAGTAGGAGGTACTGGAACAAAACAGAAACTGCTGCAGTAATGATAATATAAACAACGCAGATAAAACAGAAAGGAGAGAAGGGTGTAGCTCATTTAAAGAGGCCATAGACTTCCATGGGAGTATTCATGCAGTACTGTTAAATCCAACAACAACTGGCCAAGTTTCTTTTGCTGCTGGAGTAGGACACAGAGTAAAGTGCTTCCATTACCTGTAAAAGTAACATGCCTGGCTTTTCTTCTAGTGGGCTGGCGTGGACCCTGAGGCAAGGAGAGGTAGCGTACTTCTGTGGTGTTAACCTGTGCAGGAGATAGAAGTGTGTTCAGTGCCTGTGATTGCCTCCGCTTGGCACTTACTTGGTGAAACTGTAAAGAGGGATGGTAATATGCTGCACCTTTACAGACAAATTTTGAGAGGTTTAATCAATGCTTGATTTAGGTGGTTGAACTCAATGTCATCTCCAGTGAGAATGTCTGTCTGATATAGGGTTTTTTACAGTCAGCAGAGAACATGTTCTTCTAAGATTCACCTTTCTTATTTCAGGTGAAAAGTTTAAATACGACTCTATCCAAAAAGAACTTATTTCTCTTTCTTAACCATGATTATCTCGCCTATAAATGTCTGTGCTGTTCAATGTCTGACCTTTGGTCAGACAAATCTCTTACTGATTGAGAGCCCAAACAGTCAACATGCCAGATGCTTTGCATCAGGTCTTTTTGATTATGCTATACTTTGCACATGCAAAATCAATGCAAGCTACATTATTTTACCTGATGCAGCCAGAGTAGCTGATTTCTGACCAATGTGTAAAGATCAGACATGAAGCTCTCATGTTCAAGCTCTTTCTTCTTAGGTGCTGCATGAGCACACTGGGGAAACTATCCATTTTAATTATAGTAAAGAGTACATAAAAATGGGTGGCTTTCAATATTTGCAGAGAAGCAGAGGCAATTTTACATAAATAGTAGACAGATAACAGGTACCGGTCTACCCCAAGGCAAGCTGTTTCCCTTCCTGCAACTTTGCCTCAGGCTGTGCTCCCGACGGATGAGGATTTCTTGAGCTTGTTTCTCACTTGAGTTAGTAGGTAGATTGTGCCGGTTGTATGCTGGTGCCTGAAACAGAAAATGCATTCAGCTCATTTTTGTTGCATGTTAATCAGTCTGTTCAATCACAGGGCCAAGGGGACATCTGCCTCAGCTCGGTCACCAACTCACCACAGATCTCTTTTATCACAAGGCAAAATACAGCCATGCACAAACCTCACTGCCAGAGCAAGATGGGAGGAAGCACAAACATAGCTCTAAGTCTCAGACCTCAAGGGCTGCATTTTGATGGCAATTTTGATAGACTTTTGTCCACTCAAAGTGCAGGTATATAAAATATACCTACCTAAGAAGGCTATTATCATCTCTGGGCTTGTCCTCTCTTTGCCATCTGTTTTCTCAACACACAGTTGGGAGCTACAGATATGATGCAGGTCCAAAGAAAGAGATAACTGGTGAACTCAGCTCTGAGCTTTGGTACTAATATTACTGAGCCTGGAGGAAGCTTCAGGTGTGCTCAGGAACAAAGAATGTATCTCCAGAATGAGATGCACAGCTGAGGTTCCTTTCCATACTTGGACAAACTACAAATTAATATTACCCTAAAAAAAACTGAGCATCATTTAAGAAAAGCTTTTTAGTTTATCATATATATCTAGGGAAATTAACAAAATAATTATCTGCCTTATAGAGAAAAATTCACTGAAATTTATAAATACTCTTAAAAAGTAGAATCTTATCTCAGTCTCATTTGCAAGGCTCCTTGTAAAGTTGGACTAGTGAGCCAGCGCTTTTCAGAGATGAAAAAAAGTATTAGAATTAACATTCTTTTCCTTCCAATCTTTCATTTCCAAAAGCACAACATTCTCAATACTACACAGGAAATGACTGGCAAAAATAGTCATGGCTGTAATTGATTTTGAAGAGAGAGAGTTCATTTCAGTAAGCTAGGAGATAACTATATATGCAAATTATTGCTGGTAAGATAAGAAATTAATATAAGGATAATTAGCCATGGCAAATCAAACAATGTTAGGAATGAATAACATATTAATAATGCCACATTTAAATGAGCAGGCCCTAGCATTTTCTAGTACACGTGTGTTACATGAGTTAGCCCTGTTTATCGGCATAATTTCAAGGTTACTGTAATGTATCTTCTGCCACTCATTGCTGTGGGCGAGCACTCAATTGTCTATTCAGTGCCCGAGACGGGATTAAGTAGATACCATACCCTGGGCTGCGTCAGGGTCAGTACTTATTTCTCAAAAAAAAAAATAAATAAAATAAAATAAAATAAAATCCCTGCTGAGGCATTCTCACGCCACTTTTACAGGGGGAAAAAAACACCTAAATGTGTAAAATGAAGCTCTGGAGGAGGTGAAGGCTTTTTCCCTTCGTTTTTTCCTCCTGTGGCGCGGGTAAATGCCACTCCCACGCAGTGTTTGCCGGCGCTGCTCCGCCCGCCCCCGCAGCCGAGTTTCGCTGCTGCCGGAGCCCTGCCAGCCCTGCCTCCCACAGCCAGCCTGCCCTCCCGGGAGCCCGGGGAGCCATCCAGACAGCCGTGCGGCGAGGGAAGCCTGACCTCTACAGCTCACTCACAGATTTTTCCCGGCTTTTCGCGCTGCCGACAGGGTGAAAAGCCGATGGGGAAAGAAAAAAACCCCATCTTTCATTTATTCCACCCAGATCAGTGCCCAAGCCCGGACTTGTTCCCTGCTTGCCGTCCCGGCTCGCAGCAGGTGCCCCGGGGCCGCGGTACGGGGAGGGTAACAAGGTCCGCAAGCAGAGCGCGCAGCCGGCGGCTCACGCACCCTTTGCCGCACTCGGTACAGGTTGTGTGCCAGGACATCTCTCATGGACTCCACCTCGGCAGGGGACAGCCTGTGCACACCCGGGCTCCTGCCGCTCCTGCAAATAAAAGGGAAAATCAAATATGATATTAATGAGCTGATTAAATACCGCTCCCATGAAATAAGTCACGGTCTGTTTTAGTGCTAGAAGAGAAGGATATGAAGAACCTTTCAGGGACCAATAACACCTGGAAATAATCCAAAGATGAACCAAAAAAAAGTCAAATTTTGCTCTTTCATGGGTTTTATCCATACACTGGGTAGTCATATTGGGCCCTAAGCCTTCATACAGCTGGCAACAGAAACTCCTCTTTCTTAAAACTCCATAAGGAAGTTCCTATTTAAGGATTAGACTAGGCCATAACCAGCTCAGGAAAGCAATGCAAGTTTCCTCCTCTGTCTGAACAAAGACCTCAGCAACGTCTAGCAGCCTGGGCCTTGTCATCTTACTGATTTTTACTCCTTTGAGAAAGTGAAGAAAATCCTTAACAATGAAAGAGTGTGGCAATTGTGAAGTCTGAGAGACTTGCCCTGTGGTGAGGAGAACATATAGAGCTTCCTTGCTACTGAAACTGTTTCTCCGTTTGAAATGAAGGAACCACCTAAAGATAGTCATCTTTGTGTTTTTAAAAAAACTTTGACAATCTGACAGTCACTTGTAGCTGGCTGGCTTTTTCACTAGCAAAACAGTGGAGGAAGGCTGCTGTGAAATCTTATCGGGTTTCACTAAATCGGTCAATCACTGTGAGAGCTAGTGTTCAGATAAATTCCCAGGAAAAGAAATAGATAGTGATCATCCAGGATGAATCAGTCTGAGTTCATCTTGTTGTTTCTGATTTTTTCCTTTCTCCATTTTTTTCTTTCTTGCCTCTTTAAAAAAAGAAGTGATTGCAAGTGTTTCTTTTCAGCTGATATCCTTAAAGTGTTGTCTGTAAATTGTGCAATTAAAAAATCAATTATGATCAATGTACAGTATTGTCAAAGTTTTGTGTGCATCTATCTCATAGTTCCTCTAAAATAAATTAAAAACTTTTAATGGCAAAGGAAGATGGATTCACACTAAACTGAGATTGTGATGTAAACATAGGAAAAAGGTTGAAATTTGCAATTACATCTAGTTTAACAAAATTACCACTGTTTTGTTCTATAATCTAACATGAACATCTTGAAAACTTGTAGGAACTGCCTGGATTCTATATTTTACTGCCTCTTACCATCAAGTAAATAATGATCCCAGGTGCCCTGGCCCTGTCCAAAGCCCCTGGAATATAAGAGTTAATTCCTAATAAATTTCAATGTTTCGAAATGTATTTTCATTCTGCCATCAGACTAAAACTGAGATCTCACAATTTTTTTGTGAAATAAAACCAGAGAGAAATTAACAACAGGTTAAGGTGTAGTATTAGAGCTAGGACTGAGATAAACAACAGGTTAAGGACCTCACTGAAGCATGAGAGACCCGTGAGTCTGCCACTGAGCTGCTGGCAAGTCAGTGGGACAGGAAGGGACTACCTTTCTGGATTTGAATAGAAATCTTCTTCCTGGTAAATCCTTCCAAATGAATGTTTAATTGATATTCATCAATTCTCAACAACTGTAATAACCACAAAGTTAGTTAGTTACCATTAGGGAAATCAACCCCTCAGCACTGCCCAGTTCCAGGCCGGCTGGCTGGCTGGTTGGGTGCATGGGTTGATTGGTTCCTTTTTCACTTGCTTTCAGCTCCCAGAGATAACATTGAGAGGATCCAGGGATGCTACACAAGGCTCGGGTGCAGTGCACCTTTACTCGAGCAGGGTGTGGCATGTCTCAGACTGGGGCCCAGCCCATGTATGCTGCCTTCCACAGCAAGGAAACCAGACTCCCAGGTTAGCAGCCCCCATCTGATGTCTCTTTGGGCAACAGGGAGACCCTAGGTACACCTGGGAAAATAAACATAAGCACAAGGCCTGGGGACTATTAACAAGTATTGGTCTCCAAAATATTACAGGCCTGTATATGAGGCTTGGCTCTTTTGTGTAATGCAAATGGAACTGGAATAGCTGCTGCAGGTGGCTTTGACATCACAGGGAGCAACAGCCCCCCCTGCTTTGTGCTTCACTGAATGTGTCCACAGGCTCTTTACCCCTTACAGTTGGGAATAAATAGGGGAAAGCATCTGAACAGGGAAAAGCTTGACTCCACTGGGAAGATATCGGATTTTCTCTGCTTTTCCAGCTGCATACCTGACTTTCTCCACATGCCAGCACAGAAGTAGACAGTTATAAGTCATTTAAAAGCTTATTATTTTGCTCTTAAAGTGAATTAAATAGACTAAATAAAACTTCTCAAGTTTCAGTTGAGCTGGGGTAGCAAGAGAACAAATAGCACAAAGATAATCTATATTGTTCTGGAGCACAAATAAAACACAGTCATTTTTTTCATGGATTGGATATGAACCTACCCAACTGATAAAAATGCGTATATATGGTGATAAGGAATAGATTGCTTTTACATTTTGCAATACATTCAGAAAGGACTTTCAAAAAACCCCAAGCATGTTTGGTATGTTACTAAACCCAAAAAAGCAATCCCTATTGAAACAATTTCTTTATTCTTATTGAATCTTCCAACATGTAACAACAAAGAATAGCACAGGATATATATTTGTGATTAAAAAAATTATGCTATAATATGCCATGAAAACTGACTGTCTCCCTGTAATGACAGCCATGACAGTATTTCTTCCTTCCTTAGGTATGGAGATAGTTGATACTTGATACATTGATACTTGGACAATCTGTGTAATATTCTTTTGTATATTATATCTAAAATTTTGAACTTTGTAAACTCTGCATTAATCTTCACTAGTCCTGTGAAGGAATAACATTATTTGGCACAGCTGTCTCATAACTGTACCACCACAAATGACAACATAACACTTGGTTCTGATCTGTACTGTGCTGATGTATTCTAAGATTTACCAAAGTCAATACTGCAGCAATATGAAGCCAACATCAAGTAAACTCAGTCTCAAACCATCTTTCTCTCTAATGGTCATATTTCCTACAATTTCGTACAAAAAACAGCCATAAACCCACAGTTTTGATAATATCTCCTAGTCTCCGCTTTCGCCATTTCCATCCTTATCTATAAGGCTTATATGCTTCAAAACATCATAACCAAATGCTCTGCTTTCATTCAAATGTGGATTCTTTGTTGCACAATCTGTGGGCAGACTTTTTCACTCTGCACTGGAAATACTGTAAATTGGACACCCACTCCACCTGCAGGAATCACACCAGCATGAATGCAATTCTGCTAATTCACAGCATTGGAGATCTACTTTGATTCTTATAAAATAAATCTCCTTGTATGCATAAAGGCTTCAAAACTCATCAGAAGTGTGAGTGAGAGTTTTCTCACTATCCTGGCATGGCTTCACATTCCATACATTGGAATTTTGTTTCAAATCTCTTGTTCATCGCCAGAGTTTTGTATCCTCACTGAAGACAGGGACTTCAGGTACATACTATCTCAATGATAGCGATCAGACAATTTATAAATACACTTAGAAACCTTTTATACATTTAATTGCTATGGGGAATGGCAACAAGAACTGTATTGGGTCAGATCAAAGATCCAACAACTAGCTCAGTATTCTGTTGCCTGACGTGCTCAACAGCAGATACTTATCAATGAACAGAGGTGGGAAAACATGTATTTTCCTAGAACACTCTCACAGCCTGCAAGATCAGAATGGTTTTGAGCCACAGGCTGTTTTTTTGAAATTGACACTTCATTTTTAAAAATGCTTTCTTATCAGAGGATGATGCACAGTAAAATTCAATTATAGCCAGAGTAGAGATGGCAAAAAATTAGCCCATCATATCAGTTGTTTATTAAAGAATATTTTTCAATCTAAATTCTCAGCTCAGGAGAGAATTTCTGAACTATGCTGGAGCAATTTTTCTTATTTTCTCTTTCCCTTGGGAAAAGAGGAGGGATGTGGTTTGATTGTCATGGATTGTCTAACAACCTTGCACATTTTCTCTTGGCTGAGAATGGTTAGGGGATTACAGCAGACAGAAAGGAGCCTGACATACATTCAGTCTTTTTTAATATCATCCATTCAGCAAAGAATAATTTAAAGAGGAAAGGGCTAGGTCTTACACTGCATGCTGACATCAGTACAAGAAAGCAGATTGATCTTGACATAATTAAACCAAGTTTCAAGACAGTCTTTAATTTAATATCCAGTTAGTATTTGGATTTTCTGTTATTGGTAGAGATCATAATTTAAAAAAAAAAAAAATGCTGGACCCTAGCAGAGGCTGCTGCAAAATGGAGAGTGGCTTAAGGATGCAACAGGAAAGAGCAGGCAACAGCAGCAACAGTGGTCAGCAAGAGCCTGGGAAAGAATTTATGGAGGCAAGTGCCTTCAGCAATACCTGTGCTCTGGACAGCATGTTGCAAGGTGAGGATAAATACATGCATGTCAGTTACAGTGTGCCGGAGGGAAGATTTGTGCAGACTCTTCTCCTAGAGGGTAGTTCCCTCAGTTCCCTCTGAAGATCCCACCAGTTTTGTCCCCTGGTCTGCCTGATGCTGAGTTGCATTACTGTTTAGTAGAATCATAGAATGGCTTGCATCTGGTTCCAAACCTCCCCATCCTCAAGTCATCAGGTTGCTGAGAGCCCCATGACACCCGAGCTTGAATGTTTCCCAGGATGAGTCATCTGCCACCTCCCAGAGCAATCTCTTCCAGAGTTTCACCACCCTCTTCATAAAAAATTTTTGTACCTAGTCTGAATCTACCTTCTCCTAGTACTACTGCTACAAAGCCTACAAAAATGTCTGTCCCCAGCTTTCTTATAAGCCTTCTTTAGTACTGAAAAGTTGCAATCGAGTTTTCCCAGAGCCTTCTCTTCTCCAGGTTGAACAGCCCAAACTGTCTCAGCATTGCCTCATAGGAGAGGCGTTTCAGCCTTCTGATCATCTTTGTGGCACTCCTCTGGACCCGCTCCCACAGATCCTTGTCTTTCCTGTACTGAGGATCCCAAAGCTGGACACAGCACTGTAGAGTCTCACAAGGGTAGAGTAGCAGGAGAGAATCCCCTCCCTCAACCTGCTGGCCATGCTGCTTTTGATGCAGGTATGGTTGTCTTTCTGCAAGAGCACATTACAGTCCATGCCCAGCTTTTCCACCACAGGTATCCTCAACTTCTTCTTGGCAGGCTGTTCTCAATGTTTAATTGGACAAAATGTTTGTTTGGGAAATACCAAAATACGGCAAGATGGTTGATGGGACTGCAAACTGGAGTAGCAAAAATTGCAAATGCTACAAAGAAATCTGCTCTCAGCAAAAATTCATGATTGGGAAAATGGAGTCAGCACCTGTATGCTAAGCCATCTGGCAGGTCTCTCAGCACCTAGCAGAGATTAAAAAACCCACTGGCCAGGTAAGTGATAAGTACATCTGTCTTGAGTCACTACTGTGATTTAAAGCAACCAGAGTGGCTTCTGTACCTAATTAATGATTCCTCTTCAGGAGTGCCCATCATTGAAAAGAAACAGAGAAAATGTCCATGGTTTTAATTTTCAGTCTCTGAGAAAAGTGTAAATATGATGAACACCAAATTGCACCTGTTCTTTTCATAACTGTCTTCTTTCTGCTTACATTTCAATTGAAGTAATGGAGTACCTTGGGTACTTCCTCATTTTGTTCCATTCCTTCCTGTCCCCACTCTGCAAAGGGTTGGGAGGTTGGTACTCACGGTAAAGAAGCAGCGGATGATTTTGACATTTTCATGCCACTCTCAGCCATCTCGATGGCCAGTTTTATCTCCATCTTTTTGTACAATGACACAAGGCTGGATTTGGGCTGGTGTTCCCGAATCAAAATTTTCTTCAAATACTTATTGTCAAACTTCTTAAATCTGCAAAAGACATACCAAAATCAAAGGGTACAAAAGGAAATATGTTTTCATTTCTGTAGTACAAGCTGATCTTTATTCAAATGCACGCATCTACAATTCAGTGGTGGAAACTGAATACAAATTAGAGGCACCTGTGGACTCCTGAAGGCCTGGTGAGCAGAGACTTTTAGGGGGATATTTGGCATAGTCTGCTGGTCCACAGAGATTGCAGAGCCCGCTAGACAAAAGAAAGAAACAAGCTGCAATCAGAGCAAAAAAGAGGGCTGTGTGTATGTTTGCATATTACACTGCCACATTTGTCAGAAAAGAATATGGCCAGTCTCCACGCTTTTGTACAAATGTTGTATTATAGTAGGGCATAACAGCAGCAGCTGCTCTTACTGTAATCCTGGCCTATTCAGCCAGCCACCAATGAGGCTCTAAGTGGCCCAGCAGTTACAGTAGTTAGGGCCCATTACGTTGCTGATAATTTTGAATCCTGACAATTAGAGCGGAGAAAATACATTTCTTTGTCCTCTGAATAACAGAGAAATTGAAAGGACCCCAAAATACTATGTGCTTGCATGCTGCAGATTGTAAAATATCACTAATGTGTGGCATAATTTGAATGTGAATGTGTGTGTATGTCTTGGAACAGGTACGTGCTTTCAGGCAGACATTTAGCAGAACAACAGTAGATCTTCAGCAGAGCAACAGTTCTGTTTCTTTCAAAGGAACAGTTTACCACAGCAAGGTAAGGTGCTCCACAATGCTGGGAAAAGCACTACAGGATTTCTATCTTTTTTTCCTTAGCAAAGGCCATTTTTTATTCATTAATAGCGGAGGTAGGTACACAAATGTTTGCATGGGGATTAGAGCTCTTAATGTTTTTCTGTGTAACAGAACGACTTTTGGATTGTCATCACTTAGGTAATTAATTCTGATACACAATTTTAAAGTTACATAGACAAGATTAGGGAATATTTTTCAATACAATATTCTTACATTAAATGTCTTCAGACACAGTGTGTTTTTGAACTTATCTGTGAACCAAAATACTACATTTTTGGCTAGTTTGGGCAAAATTCTCTTTTAAGAGCTATCAGGTAGATGTGAGAAATTGGGATAACATTTACTCACAGGTATGTAAATGCAGCTATTTCAGTGGATTTACTGCTCCAACAGAGATTTGTTCGGTTTATTGACTGCACAGAGTGGTGTGGTCCCAGCATATGGATGTTCTAAATCTATCTCTGTGCTGTCAGAGCCAAGAAGGGATTTTAGTTTCAGGGTATGCCCTAGGACATTATATCATTACTCCCCTTTGGAACAAGAATTGGAGGGAAACTAGTCACCCTCTTCCCACTCTTAATTCCTGGTTTCCATAGGGAGAAACCCAGTCATGAAAGGACTTGCCACATGTCCCAGCAGACACCCTTGGCTGGATTAGTGGAGTCCAGTACGGAAAGGTCAGACAGGATTCCAGCACAGAAGCCTGGACATAGCTAGGATAGCTAGGGATAACTTTTAGCCCACAGCATCACAATAAGATGTTTGGGGGAAAGAAAAATCAGTCTTTCCCCTCCATCCCTTCACATGCTGTGGTGGTGGCCAGCTTGTCCACAGGGCTCCCTTAGGGAAAAGGTAAAGGGAACAGCAGATCCATCTCTTCTGGGCAGTGCTTGGAAGAGCCACAGTGATTCACAAAACCACCTCATTCTGCTTATGGAAGCAACAATGCAGGCCCTGCATTTCTGAGTGAGCACTAGCTTGAGAGTATCTGCTTATGCTAGGAGATATTTACATTCAAGCATTCACTTCGGCACTCTTATTTTAAGTATTACTGAATGCAAAGACCTGTAAGAACAGGTGACTAATTATTACTGAATCTCTACTCACCAGCAAGGGATCCTATTTGGTGTGGAGGCTCACAGCAAAAGTCACTGTGGCATTTACACCATATGCAGCTTACATTCTAAATCCAGAGTTAAAGAAGCGTTGCCCAGCATCTTAGATTTATAGCAAAGCTATGCGCACAGGCTGCTGTCTGCAGCATGAGTTCCCATGCTATGTTTTTCTTTCTGAAGGCTTATTTTCTGCTTGTGCAGATTCAATTTAGCAGGCAATGTACCAGCACTGCACTCTCAAGAGTTAATTGTTACTCAGGATTTCCCTTTTTAAAAAGAGATATGGCACATGACCCCACCATTTTAATTTCCTATTCTATTTACCTACTATATTTGACAGGATAGATAAGTTATTTTATTATATTAGACTGCAATAAGAGATACTTACTTATCTCTCAGCTGATAATGACTCCAATGTCCACATATGTCTTCAATACCAGCCTTCAAGTGATCCATCAACTATAGAAAAAAATGGAAAAATTTTAAGTGGCCATTATGAAAAAAAGAATGTTACCACATATAGGCACTAGCTGACATGATTTTGAGATTTATTTTTTTATTGGACCATGTAAGTTAATTCTGAAAGGATCTAGGTTTCTCTAAAAATCAAGGCAAAGATCCCACCTTGGCAGCTTGGCTGTAGTGGCAGCATTTTGATGAGGGGAAAAAATTTCCTGGTCCTTTTTGTCTACTGAGCCCAAAAAATAAATTCTTGGTTCTATCAACCAAGTTTCCCCTCTGCATGTGTGACCTTCCTGGGAGAGGCACAGGGCCAGGTACCAACACCTTCACCTTGACTGGTAGGGTGTCTGAGGATTTTGCAGAATAACATGAGACTGGTCACAGCTAACTGCTATTACTTTCAGTTATTTTTTGGTGCATTTCTAGCTTTATAGAGACAGAAAAAAGGCCAATTTTTGCAGACATATTGTCAGAAGGGGTGCTTTTAATTGATTTAAATTTTTAATTTAAGTGTAAATGTTCAAATAGTAAGGATTAAATTCACTTTAAATTCATAATCAGTTGAGATACTCTAATTTTGCCAATGTCTGTGTGTGTGTGTTTCATTTTAAGGCACGGTGTTTCTGCTAATTTCAAATTTATCCCCTATTGTGAAATGAAAGAATGTACATTCCCTTTCTAAAACGTTAAATCAGATTGAGCAACTTTCTGTTATTTTATATAATAGTAATTTGAGAACTGAAGTAAATGTTTGAGAGGAGAAAAGATCAAAGTTTCTGAATCACTTGAAACTAAGTTCACAGTTCAATGGTTCAACTCAGTTCAATAAACCTTGATTAAAGACTTTTAAGGTTTCAGTGTGTCTAGTGGTCAAAAGATGCCAACAAAAGTATCTGACAAATCCAGCTAGGAAGGATGGCGAGTGCATTTTGCAAACATTTTGTTTCTGTTTCTATCCTCCCATGGTCAAAGTACTAATAAATAAGGGACCTACTACATCATAATACTTGTGAAATAATAGTATAATATGATAGTAAATATGAATATAAATGAGATGCAATATTTTAGAAAATTATACCTAGGGTTACTTCCATATATTCTTAAAAGCATTGAGTGTCCAAATCCACTGAATGCCAAGCTTCCAAGTGCCTCCCTCCGTCCAGCTCTTTTGGAATACCTGTTCTTTTCTTTTTGGGATACCAGTTACTGATATAAAAAACTTACTCGCACATGAATTTCTTCATTGATAGATTCCTTTTTGTTCGTCTTTTTAACATCCAGATATCTGACCAATGGTCCAATTGTAATTCCCTGCATTTGGAATAGCAAGTTGAATTGTTAATCATCTTTTAGGCAAAAATAGAAAGAAAATGAAAGGAGATAATTTTAATCAATTACGAAAGCTGTGTCTTAGCACAGAAATGAACTATTATTTGTATGGAGAGCTACAGAAGAGAATTAAAAATCAAAAACTTTTTTTAAAAAGGGTTTTTTTAAGTGAGATTATATTTATTGGCATATTCTAATTATGTAAAGTAACTGACACATTGGCAATCATCTTCAAAAGAAGACTCATTTGAAAGAAAATACTATCTTTGTGAGGTCTTGCAATCTTTTCTTTTTCTTTTTTTTTTTAATTTGGTAAATGAATTCATTAACTTCAACATTTTCGATATTAAACATTCCAGAGGTTTTTTCACTTAGAAACAGTTTTCAGTTTTTCTTATTTCTTTACTGCACTGCTACAGAAAACCATCTTAAAATGCAAAATAGAAACAAATTGTTTTTTTCTGAAACATTCTGGTGGAACCTAAGTGCCTTTCTTATCACAAGTGCATGATGCCCCATCGGCACCCTAGAGGATCTGAGACCTAGGTACTGGAAACTACAAAATATGGGATGCAATCTTTCTAGAAGTTTCAGTTCTTCCAGGTACAGCAGTAAGCAAGGTGGAATAACCAAAATACCTAAAGTAGACACCTATACTTACAAATGTGACTAATTCACTTTATTTTTTTTTTAATATGCTTTTACAAAGGATTTCAAAATACTTGATTTTGGTCTCCAAGACAGACAAACATAAAAGTATAAAATTCAAAATCTGTCATAGAACAGGCATACTGTTTTCTGGTCAGTTTGAGATACATCAGTAATAAAGAACAAATCAGTGCTGAAATGTAAAGTTAAAATACTCATTAAATTGGAAGCACCAGGAAATGCATGTGGAATGAACATAAGCAATTTTGGACACCAAGTGCCCTCTCCACTGAATATTTTAGAAGATACATGTTTTCAATACAGAATTTTTGGAATACCCAAAAGCCCTAAAAAGGCTAATTACACAGTGCAGTGCTAGATCTGGTCTTAGAATGCAATAACTTGTCCTAGACTAAGAGTAAATTCAATGCAATTTTAACGATGAAGCTTTCAGTCACCTCTATTACATGAAGGTTATCCATTAAGAAATACACGTACTTGGATGAAGACAGTGAAATATATAACCACGAGAGTCGCAGTGATGAACAGGTTTTTTCTGGGGAAGAGATTCACTGGAAGCAAGAATGCAAGAGAGAAGCTGCTGGCTCCTCGGAGGCCGCTGTAGGAAATAATGAGTTGGTCTTTGAAGGTGAAGGGATATGTTCGGAACTTGTTACTGATGTAGAAGAGAGCAAAGACACCTAGGAAGGGAAAAATCCACAGCTATTAGTAATCAAAAAGAGAAAGAAAATATGAAATATTAAAAGCAAAACAATGTCTTGGCTTGGGGAACTGCTGACAGCCCATGTTTTTTTCAGTTTTGGTTTCTTGCAGCTCCTCTCTGACCAACTGCTGAACTTGGCTTGTGTGAAATATGTCCTATAAAATACTGTGGTTCCTAACTGCTTCAGGATTTAAATTCGTTAATGCAGTTTAGAAGAGGGATTAGGGGAAAATACTTGCTTCCTAGTTTTCTCCTAAATATTCTGGAGACAAGAATAATGATTGGTTGAGAGTTTTTCCTGTGCCTTCCTTTGCAATGTTTCCTGCCTTCTGCACAGTATCTGCCTAAAGTGTTTGAACAGTGCTTTACCAACAAGTCCTGTGGACAGGTTCACTGAAAGACAAAGAGTAATAGCATTTTAATTTTTAATCCTCGGGCTTATTGTGTCTTTAATCTTTGTTTATTTCTCAAATTTCATTTTAGTTTTAATAAAATTTAAAATTAATAAGACAGTCTGAGTCTGTGTAAGGAATGCAACTTTTCTTTCTAGAGCACTTTTAGCAATTTGATTTACTCAATCTTCTTCATCTTCCATAAGAAATATGTATCCTATGTTTTATGTGGAAACCGTTAAATTACTGACATAAAAGCTGACAAATGCTGATAAGTACTGGTGTTATTTAACACAGCTGTCACTGATACACTCATATTATTAGAGGTAGAGCCAGTAGCAGTATCCTGTTATGTAGGTTGCTGGATAACACTCTATGCAAGACCTTTTTTGGCTACTTATAACTATGCCAGACATCAGGTACTCACACTGAATGGTATATGTGAGGTATTACCCTCAGGCCAATTCTCTCTACTTTATTCAAGCTTCAGAGAAAATGATGTAATCATTTTAACAAACAAATTTAGCAGAAAATATTTTGGCCTTCCTCTGCAAAGCTCTAGCACTCCCCTTGGTGCCTGAGAGAAGGATGGACATGTGGCTGAAAAAGAGCTTTTATATCAGGAGAGCACTGTTTCTGTCTTAATTGGAAGGATATTTCAAAATGGAAAGCAAACCTTTAAAAATTTAAAGGCCACACTTGGTCCAGATATATCAAGAAAATATGTAATTATTTTCTTTTTGCTGTCAACACACGGGAATTATATCACCCCTACTGCTGAGTACTCAAGCCTTCCATGTACAATTAAGTTGTTCAGATGCATATACTCAAAGCTTCACAGGTTTTTCCCCTTTTCTCATTTTCTTTTGTTCAACATCTTCCTCCATGCCAGACTTAAAAGTCAATGGTCTTGAATTGTATATTGGCTTTGAGGGTCAAACCATCATCTTCTTCCTGCTTTGGTATTCTTTTTGACTGAGGCATAAGCCACCTAAGAGATTTAAGAAATAGGACCTTAATCTCAGATGCTTGATGCCAGCACTTATCTGGTCCCACATGTTTGAACCAGTACTGTAGGCTGGAAAAGAACTTTGGAGTTCATCTATTCCTAGTCCCTACTCAAAGCAGAACTAATCAGGTTGCTCAAAGCTCCAACCAAGTCTTGAAGGCCTTTAAGAACAGAGAGCTGGGCCACTGTTACAATAGTGGGTAATTTTCATGTCAAGACACAGGTTCCTACTGTCTAGTCAGAATTTCTCGTGTTACAGTTGTGTCTGTTCTCTCTTGCCCTGTAGCTGTGCAACTCTGAGAACTGGCTGGATCCATCTTCTCTCCTCTCCTCTCATCAGATACTTGTAGAAAGGAGTAAGTTCTCTCTTGTGCCAGATCTTCCCCAGGCTGCAGACTCAGCACTCTCAGAAATTCCTTATACATCCAGTTTTTCAGCCTCTGATCTGGTTGGTGGCTTCTATTGCGCTCGATCCAGAACCACCATGTTCTTTGTACACTTCTGGGAAGCCCAGAACTGGTGATAGCACTCTGGAGACAGCACACATTTCTACTAGTGCTGAAGAGTGGGTAAGAGGCATTTTGCTGGGCCTGCTGGCTACACACGTGCTAATGTAGCCCAGGACATGGCTGACTTCTTGGTCATAAGGACATAATTCTGGCTTGTGTTCAACTTGCTATCAGACCACGATTCTTCTGCAGAGCTGCTTACAAGATTCCAAGCCTATACTGGTGTATGAAGCTACTCCAACACACATGTAAGTCCTTCCATGTGCTCTTCTTGAACGTCATGAGATTTTTGTCAGTCCATTTCCCAGCCTGTCCAGGTCTCTTTGAAGCCACAGAACATTAACTACTCCCTGCAGTTTTCTGTTGGCCACAGAGTCGCTTGGTGTGTGCTCCATTCCTTCCTCCGCTTATTAAGGAAGACTAAGAACATTTTGGTTTCCTGGTCATACTGAGCCCCTAGAGGTGCCATTAGCCATCAGCTGACTCTAAAGGGAAAACAGACAGGGGCTGGTGGCTGAAGGAGGTGGTGGCAGGTGCCCAGTGTAGAATTCCGCCCCACATTGTAGTCCTTTGGCAACAAATGAATAATGGAGGAGCTAATGTACTAACTTAGCCAATGTTGTTAGCTTAAATTTCAGTGTTTAGAATATCTCCTCCAGGGCCACCTGGTAGAATATTTGAATTTCTCATTTTCTTTAAAATTATAGATTACCCTCACAAAAAAAGCTACTGGAATTAAAAAAAAAAGTTCTTAGGATGGCAAATTCAGGCACTTACACAAAGAAGTTAAAAAATGTCAGAAATAATATTGCCTACATAATTATATTTTTGGCCCTGCCATGTGTACTACTTTAAAAACTTCTTTAACCTCAAAAGCACCATTCACTCATATTTTTTAACCAAACATAACTAACAAATAACAGTAGCAAGTTGAGTGGATTCCATAATTAATCACCTCTCCAGGAGTAAATATGTTTACTTTCTGTTGCATCAGTTGTAACTTAACCTGGTGATGAATAGAGCATTCAGGCTCAAAAGAAGGATGTCATAATCTCATGGGCAACAAGTCCAAAACAGACCCCGGTATAGTATAGGCACACACCTCTCTAACAGAGTCACTGTAGGTGCTGAAGAAGTAGGAGGTGAACAAAGCTCAGAAAGTGGCAGGCCTTGCAAGCCTTTCATAATTAGCATCTCCTGTACGGTCTCTTGAAGACAGCACTAGAGGGTTAGTCTGACCCAGTAGGTCATTCCTTCTTTTCTTATGTTTGTCTAGAAATTTTAGCAGGACAGTACCAGTAGATGAGGGAGATGTGTTGCCTCTCTGCTTCCACAGTTGCAGTGAACTGGTTAGGAGGCACAAGAGCAGCTCTTAGGAGATGCCTAAAAGAACTGCTGCCACCTCCAGAACACCAGCCACCAGCCTCCTTATCACTTCTCCCTTTTCAACATTACTTTCAACGCATCCTGGACATTAGGAGAAGATGAGGAATTGTGATCCACAATTTATCTGGATGAGGAATTGTGTTCCACAATTTATCTGACATTGTCCATAAACTGCCCTGCCCATGATAGAGGAATCTCAGTATCACAGGTCAGGGAGTAAGAGACCTCTGCAGGAATGTGACATACCATGAGCAAAAATGGAGTCATTTCACACGGCCTCTATTTTTTAGTGGTTTAAAACTTCAGACTTGACTTGTGAGGAGCAGTAGCATAGTGTGGTTGACCTACATGTGGTAAAAGTTCCTGTTCAGTTATCTATCTCAATGCTAATTTTCACCTTCCCTCTTTTTGTATGCCTCTAGCACTCCCAGCCCAGGGCCTGGACTGTTACAGCACTAGAAGTGTGATGATATACATTATCTAATTAGTAAGTTAATGACAGTGCATGATGAAATCATTATGAGGCCCACTTACCCAAGGGCATATAGTAAATTAAGATATAAGCATCTCTATAAGCATAACCATAATAATATTTTAATTTTGCTTAACAAATTCAGTTTTTGCCTAAACATAAACTCTGTGTTTGGAGACTGGCATTCAGATATGTGTGGGACATTTTTCCCCTTTTCTCTGTGTGTAGATTAGTGAAATTTGCTTGTCACTAATATAAACCTAGTAAATTTGTTTTTAAATCACTTGTACCCGTTCCCACATACTTTTCTAACACAAGTTTGTACCAAACTTGTATTCTCAGAGTTGCAGAGAAGGTTGTCTGCAAAAGCTGACTTACTCAGTGTCCGCCAAATGAGGCAGAAGAACAGAGTGAAGCAAATGAAGGCCCAGTTCCATTCATGGTTTTTCCCCACTGTAGACACGCCCATGAACACAAAAATCAGGGTCTCACTGATGCTGCTTAGCATCTTCATGAAATATTTTATTGTGGTATAAGAATTCTGGGAAACATTCTCCTCCACATATTTCTTCATTGTCACTGCACATGCTGTCATCCTGGATCAAGCAAAACATCAGAGATCAGCCACAATCTATTCTTCTTTTCAGTTAAGGGCAACATCAGCCATCATTACCTGCACTCTCCATCACCAGATTCTGACCTTCATCATAACAAGAAGCATTTTATTTCTTCAGTAACATTAGCTATTTTATTAGGTAGAAAATCATCTTCATTCAGGTTTACAAATCTGTTTTACATGCAGAATAAAGGAAGCAAACTAGTCAGCCTTCCTGACAAGGAAGTGAAGGTATCACATTTCAGTTCAAAGTCCATTTTATCCTGAATGCCTACCATGGAGCCACCAAGCACCAAATATTTGTCTCAAACAACAGGCAAGTCAGTTCTGTACCAGGCTACAGGTGGATCAGTCAGAGAGACATAACCTGCCTCCTAGTGACATTCTCCCTTGAGGTGGTAGTGGCAGATCAGGGTAGTCCCATGCCAGGGCCAAAGGTCCCGTGGCTCCCTGGCAGCTGGCTGGCAGATCAGCAGTGCCAGGGCAAGCTTCAGGACTCTCCAACCACAGCAGCCCACTGTGGTACAGCAGGAGAAAATTCAATTATCCTACAAAGGCGTCCTTCTCCCTTTAGTTACCTAGGGTGTGGGGAATGTGCCTAAGGAAGCAAAGGGATGTTTTCCACTTCTTCACTGTTAATGAAGACTAGAGCCTGCTTCAGAGGCATCAGCAGCCACCCAGCACAGGTGCTGGTGACAATCACGTGGAGCAGCAGTCTTTGATCAGCCCTACTGAAGGTGTTTCCCTTTTCCCTTCTGCGTTTTCCATAGGTAATACACAGGTTGAGTGCTATGCTAGTAACATATTCCATCACCTATCTAGTCTCTACAGATATGATTTTAGCCTTTGGGGGTTTCTTGTACTGATATTTTTCCAAACCTGCGATTTCAGAGAATGATGACTGTTCATTAAAAAACCCTCCTCTAGTTTCTGCTCATTTAATTTCTGCTGAAGAAATCTCAAGGGTATCCTGGTGTAGCTGAGTCATTTAGCATGTCCAAGGACACTCCAAGACAAGGCCATTAGGCATTAATGATTCATACTGTTGACTTTCAGATACACATACATAATAGACTTTCATGATCCAAGTGAAAAATGAATGAATCCTCAATAATTCAAAAAGCTGACAATAAGTTCCCATCTCTAAAACAAGCAATAATTTCCCTAATGAAGCAGTAAGAATAATAAATCCCAATTATATTAACATTCTTATATTATGAATAATTTCAGAACTCTAATGAAAATAAGTGAAGGAAATAAAGAACTATGTAGTCTAGTGCAAGGAGCAGGCAGGGAAACAGTATTTTGGGCAGTGCAGGTAGGAAAGGGTCCATATGGTGTTAGTGCTCACTGCATAGTAGATCTAATCCTGCTCAACAAAAGTTGTCAGTCACCTCAATCTGAGCATATGTTTTGGGTATACAAAACATAGTACAAGACTCATCTGCTTTGTCTAATTGTTCAAGATAATCCATATCCTGTCTAACTACTTATTTAATATGTTTAAATATTCAAATACTGCTTCCCAGGGCCATCCTGCAAAGGTTGTTTTTATAAAGGCA
Source organism: Vireo altiloquus (assembly GCA_013396875.1). Taxonomy (NCBI): domain Eukaryota; kingdom Metazoa; phylum Chordata; class Aves; order Passeriformes; family Vireonidae; genus Vireo; species Vireo altiloquus. The sequence continues at coordinate 31,925 of VZRF01005200.1, read as the reverse complement.
ATTCTGCTCTGAAGCTGAACAACCTGAGCTTCTTCAGCCTGGAGAAGAGAAGGTTTCAGGAACACCTTCTTTCAATTTTTTGACATTTATGGGAGGACTATAAGAAAGATAGGAACAAACATTTTAGTAACACCTATTGCAAAATGACAGAAATGATGGTTTTAAACTAAAATATTTAGGTAGATTTAGACTAGATATAAGGAAAAACTTTTTTACAATGAGAGTGGTGAAGCAAAGGAACAGGTTGCCCAGAATGGTGGCAGATGTCCCACCTGTAAAAACATTCAAGGCCAGTGTGGACAGAGCTCTTAGAAACCTGATTTAGCTGAAGATGTCCCTGCTCATTGCCAGGGCATTGGACTAGATGGCCTTTAAATGTCCCTTCCAACCCAAACCATTCTGTGATTCTATGAAATCAGAGCTTCACAAGGTGAGGTAAGTGCAGGTGTCTGGTTCTCAGCAGGCATGTGCTTGTATTTGCTAAGGTTAAACTGGTTTGTCCTCTATGAGGTGAAGCACTTTCTAGAAGACGAGGTCCTCCAAGACCCATCATGAAAGCTCAGAGCCAGTAGAGGCCATACAAAGCTGCTGCTACCCAGCTGTGCACTGAGCCTACAGCAGCCAGCAGCACCAGCTGGAACATTTAGCAACATGAGGTTCCCATCTCTTTATGCTTTACCCTGCAGATGGGCTGTTTGGTGTGGTATCCTCGAAACTCACCTGCCAGCAGTTTTCTCCTTAAGTGTCTCACTTCCATCCCTATTCCTTCCTTCCTCTTCCAGCTCCTTTCCTGCTGTCATCCTCTTTTCTTCCCACAGTTCTCACCCTCTCTGAATTTACTCCAGTCGAGGACCTGCCAGCTTTCTTTCTGCACCAGGCACCCACGCCATCACACACTTTGAGGAACATGTCCCCAGCATGACAGCAGGATCAAGCTATCCTGACCACAAAAACATATGATTGTCAATATTCATATACATGTCTATATGTATGCATGCATAGGTGATGTTCTCTTTTACCTGATTTTGCCCAGTTTCAATCCCAGTGATCTTGTTCAAATGTAATGTAATTCCATTAAATTGTGTTAGAGCTGATGTTAATGAAGAACTCAGATGTTCTTTCTTATGTTTTCCATACTCATTGCTTTAGGTCTCTCTTATAATCTGATCATGAAACTGCTTAGAAATACAGATAAACTGATGTATTATCAAATCATTTTCCCCTGTTGCTGATATTATCAGAGATAGCAGACAGATGGTGGCAGCACTGTCCAGTTCACCCACAACTGGCAGAACTTTTGCCAACACTCCTTGTGCCTACACTGACTGTGGATTTGCTTTTCTTAGTTACCATTGCATTTTACAGATCTCTAAGAAGCTGTCCACTGCCTCTCTAAGCTAGAGACTGAATGCCTGTGTTGTACCAACCTTGAGCAAACCACCACAAAACAATGCCACTTCCTCAAAGAAATCATCCAAAAAGGAATACTCACGCCAATATGCCAGAGATGTAAAGGGTTTCAGCAGACAAGTATGACAGGTAGCTGAACATGAAGACCAGCAGGGGCTCGATTGAAGAGACGTTGTGAGTGAAACGAGTCATGAATGCTGAGATAAATCCAAATACGATGCCAAACAAGACTCCACCCAGCCCCACCACGAAGAAGCGAGCAAAGCCGGCAAAGATATCGATGGATTCAATTTCTTCATACCTGTGCATCTGGGTGAAGGCGATGAAGATGTTATATAAAACCTAGACGTGAAAATAAGAAGACAGCAGTCAGGTGTCTTTCTGAACCTGGAGGGCTTACTCATTTTGTAGATGAAACAATCTTTGTGTGTCTCTGTGTATGCCTGAAATTGGTTTAGACATATCAGCAAAGTAGCAATTGAAATCTCAGCTGGTTCTTAACAAGTCCCAGAAGTAAGGGTCTGTTAAGGTTTCTTTTTGCTCTGAAAAAGAGCAAAAAAAAGAAGGGTAAATGGCTGTGGAATAGAAGTAAATTATTGGGAGACCACATGCCATTGAATAATCAAAAACCACTCTTTTTTTTAAATTTATTTTCTGAAGGTAAATTTAATTTTTGGTCTTTGTAGCAGAAGTTAAAAGCCCAGCCAGGTACCTTAAAAACCCCAGGCTGTACCCTCCATGTTCTCCTTCTGGCTCAAGATGGGGCAGGGAGGGACTAAGAATCCCATATTTTATTTAAATCCCATTTAGATTGTCTATAGGATCAGGAGACTGGACAAACTCCATTAGATGCACTCAGGAATGTTACATGTTTTTCAATAACACTTGGCACACAAAAATCATAAAACATC
>VZRF01005200.1:246-29497 GCA_013396875.1 Vireo altiloquus | reverse complement strand
AGGGAAGGGAAGGGAAGGGAAGGGAAGGGAAGGGAAGGGAAGGGAAGGTGGTAGCCTCAGTTTCATATTGTCTCTAGCTAGATAAATAAAGGCTCTCTATCATTATGTATTTGGAGTTTGATGCCACTTTACCACCTCCCCAGAGAATAATCTCAAAGTAAGAACCAAATACAGTGACACTCTAAATGTTCTAAAGGCCCTGCACATATACATATTTTGACTAGAAAGCTTGAAATTACAAATGTTAAAAGAAAATATCAGATTAGAAGAAAGATTGAATTTAATGTACATTATAATTTTATATAAGGTATTATATAATTTGATCTGTAAAGACAATATCCTTAGTTTAGAGCAGAAAACTTTACCATGCTTCTATTATCAATGAATTCTATTCTGCAGAAACTATTAATGAAAAATTTTCCGCAAATTTCACTTTCATTCATCTTTTAGAAATTAATAGAAAATTTCCAGAGTAATGAGTAATGTAGTGTAGTAATGAAAAGGCCTTAGAGGTTGCTGACAATCAGTTAATATTAAGTCCTGTCAGATCTGTTTACAGTGAGTGTGTAACACATGAAAGTCACCTTTCAGTTTTGAAGCGAATTTGCTAAACATCTAAAAACACCAGCTCTCCAAAGCTGTTGCACTATAGCATTAGTTCAAAAACAATAAATAGATCGAAGTAATTTGCATTTTATGGTTTTCTTTGGTCTTTCTTCTTCATCTAGTTAATTCCAGAAGGTTATTAACAAGACTAAAGCAGGTATTTGCAGGTAGAAGAGTCAAGCTCATTAGGATAATAATTACTGCTCAGCTACTATCTAATCTTAAATTGCTGCTGGGGACATACAACCTTGAGCTGTCACACAGTCTGTTCTCCAGGAGGCTCACTGCTAATAGTTCTGGGAGACAGACAAAGCCAAACAAAATATTTCATTTAAGAAAATATCCAGAACTACTTTTTCCTAATGCCAGTGTATGAAATTTGGCTCTTCAGTAACAGATAAGGAAAAGATACTTCATGTCTCCACAGTAAGCAAACCTCACCCTACCTACCTTACAGCTTTTCATCTCAGTGCCTGTTTTCTCTGTTTCCCTTTCTCGTAGACTTTGACCTCTTCCTAAGATTTGTCATTCTTTATAAATCGTACCACAGCATGAACCAATGCTGACTTATGAAGAAAGAAAGTTATTCTCAGCAAATGACTTAACAAGATTTTTTATTTTCTTTTTTAGTTCCTAAAGTGTCTATATGATTTGAATGATTTGGCATCAAAATGGAAGCTATGGAAATATGACATAATTTCCTTTTTTTTTGTAACATGTTTTGTGGAAGTGCCACAACCTGCACTGTGTCATATACATAAGGCTCAGCTAAGTTACATTGCAGTGTTTATGCCAGTAAATGGAGTACTAGAATTCTTTTCACATTAGGAAAGCCTGAATCAGATTAGTAGGCTTTTGCTCACACAAAAAGAAGGGATGGATTGATACTGGTGTCACGTAGCAAGTCTGAGAACATCATGCTTTGGGTTTGGAGAGGATTTTGTACCACTGGGCAGCTCTTAGAGCCAGGGAGGGGAAGAGAGAGCATGACACTGTTGCCAGTGGGGACTCCCAGGGACTGCACTATGCTCCAGGCGTCTATGTACAATTACTACACGTGCCATCCACATCAGAAGCATTGGAAGAAAAGATTTTCAAGTGACTGCCTTAACCAGCAACACAGACTGTCTTGATAATTCTTTCTTACCACCCTGCTAATTTTTTATGACCACTGTAGTTAGTTTTACTCAAAGCACAGTGGGACAACTTTTACAGTGGGAGCAGAGAATATCTCCATCCTCCTTGGCACCCAAAGAAGGGGTCAGAGTCTTTCTCTGTGACATCAAAGAGGCAGTTTCAAATCTTCTCGAATAAAAAAATAATTTTACTTAGGTCTTCAACATGTATTAGATTTAACTGTTCTGCTGCACACAAAGAAGAGAGGGTTCCATTAGAAAATATAGTCACTGCCACTCATTTTGAGTACAGTATTATATATAGGTGTTCTCAGTGTTTCTAAAATTAAGCCTCAGAGATTAAATAGCCAGGGAATATTCCATTTCCTGGTGCATAAAGGTGCTCAGCTCCTGTTTACAGACAAAATTATCTGTGTTTGTGTGGGAGCAGAGCTTCAGATGCCTGAAACACTTCATGGTAAAATCAGGGTATTCTGCCCAAGTTCAGGTTTGAATGAGATCTGCACTGGATTTAGTGAACTTTTTTGAACAGGGCTCGAAACTCCATGAATGTATGATGCATTTTAGGTCCAGACCTGTTGCTGTCTGAACTGTTCTGTTTCTAGCAGTCCACTCAGAAATAACTGGAGAAAGAAGCAATTAACAGGATTTGGACCCTTCTTGTCCCACCCACAGACATGACCCTATTGAGGGGAGTAGGAAAAGGTACCAGTGGGTAAAAAGAGTAAATTATCCACTTTTCTCCCAGCCTCTTAAGGCAAAGTCATAACTTCCAGATTATAATTAATATTCTACAGTCATTATTTTGTATTTTTTTTTATATACCAGGATATTGAACTAAATATAGGAGACAGCTATTGTTGCCTCAAATATAACACATAAGTTCAACAAAACTCATACCAGTTTTTCCTGCTGGGGAAAAAAATGTTCCACCTGATAAGCAGGCTGGAGAGAACAAGGGGATATTTTTATTTAAATGATAAAAAGATATGTATGCTTAAGATATGTGGGTGATACTATCTTTTTTAAACACTTAGAGTGCGCACGAATGAAACTGTTAAGAGAGAAAGAGAAGGAAATGGTGAGAGACGATACCTCAGATAAATAGTTATAATGTCTTGAAAAAAAGTAGGTGGGATATCGGAGAAGAGAAAGTCACCTACTGAGCTCTATTCAGGCGACAAATACTTCAGTCTTCTTAAGCATGAAGCCAGGTAGAGATTTTGAAAACCCATATGGCCAGAAAACGGATGAGTAGTGGTTGATGCAACAAGAGATGCAACAGCAGGAGCTGACAAATTGATGGCAATGCAGCTGCTCTGAGATGAGCTCCAAAGACGAGAGTGTGCTGAGCAATGGGAACTCTCAGTGTTGGACTCAACATTCCCATGTACAGCCCTTTCATCTCGTTTTCTAACACACCCAGTGCTGCTGAGGAGTGCCTAAGTCCACTGCTTTAAAAGGCTTTCTGTCACTGCACATTTATCCTCTAACAGGATCCTGACTGGAAGCTCAGGTAAATCCCATCAGGAGTAGGACCCACATCATAAATAGCTGGGAGAAAAGGAATAGCAAGGTAGTTAGAGTGTCAAAAAAAGCAAAACAAGCTCTTCCAGTGTGAAAAAGAGGTATTACTTTTTTGAGGTCTGTGTTCAAAGGATCCAAAAAGTCTAAGTGATAGACATATTGGGGATTTTTCTACAACTGTAGCACCCATGTAGTTTGCATGTAAATTAAACAACACTTGTCCCTTAGTTCTACATCAGCCCTGTACCTCTGATCACCAAGAGGAAGAATTTATGATCAATAGGCTGCGGCTGCCAGAAGTTACTTTGTTCCTTTTTTTTTTCTTGGTACTCATAAGCTGCACTTCTCCCATGAAGCCTTTCAGCAGTGAACTCTGTACAGATTTTACAAGTTGGGCTGCACCTCATGTATAGCAGTATCTGAATAGTTTTTATGTGGTCTAGATTCCTGTGATTTAAATTCTGTAAAGATCTTATCTAGTGAAACTCCTTAACCTGCCACTAATTTGTACCACATGAGCAGTACTGTTGGTTTCTGAGCAGTAAACTTCCTCCTTGACATTTCTTCCTTGAAAAACATGTGTTTTAAATGTTCTTGTCACTTATGTTTACAGCTAGAATTTCAGGTTGCTCCAATTTTAGCAGAACTAATGAGATGGGGGGAAAATATTAGTGAAAGTAGCTCTGTAAAAACACTCTTTTCCTATTAAAAAGAAAACAACAACAACAAACAACAACAAAAACACAATCAACCACACAAAATCTCTCTTATTCAGGAAACATTGCTTCTGGATATTTATGAAAAAACAAAAGAGGCAAACATTTGTCAGATGTCAATTTTTTTACTGATAGAAACAGTTATGCTAAGTTATTAGTGGCATTTGGAATTCCTGTCTAAGGTCTCTGGTGAAGTTTCTGGAAGGGGCTGGAGGACAGAATGTGGCCTCTAGAGGTTGTCCTCATCTGGCTTGCCTTTTATTTTTTTTCCAGAGGACACTCTCAGGTATATGAGAAAGCAGAGTCTCCTTTATTTCTACCCTTGCCACCTTCAGTCTTTAAGCCTTCCATTTATTTGTTTGCACAATGTCAAGAACACTCCAAGGTCCTACACTGATCCTACCAGGGAGATCAGCTGTAGCTTGATGCAACACTTCAGTGAATGGATAAGTGAATGCAAGAGCCCATCTCATATGTATGCTTCCCTCTTCCTGCAGCTCTAAAAAACATGCTTCTGAAAGAGCTAATATAAGATATAATTTTTGCATACATTAAAATCCCTTGTGTGTAACTGAGCAAAGTATTCATAAAATAAATAATGTATTAGGATCTCCTTTGAGCTGTTCTTGTCCTGTGCCCAGTAATCCTACAAGCCACAGGAGTCCAAAGAGGGGAAGACAAGAAGTGGAAAGAAACTCACCACAGTTATGCCATCATTTAGCAATGACTCTCCAAAGATCATCATGTAAAGCTGCTCATTAACAGAAGCTTCTTCAAAAACTACCAGAGCTGCCACGGGATCCACTGCTGAAATCATGCTGCCAAAGAGCAGGTTCTGCAGCAGGTTTAGGTCGGTCAGGCCGAAGGCTTCGATCTGGCAGACTCCATAGAGGGAGAGGCCAATCCCAAACGAGTTTAGCAGAGCTCCCAGAACAGACCACCACAGAATGGATCCAAAGTTTTCAAAAAATGGGCGAGTTGGCATGAAATAACCCTCCTCCAGGACAATGGGTGGAAGGAGATACAAGAAGTAAATACTAGTGTTCATCACTGGTGGAGATTTGTGATGGGAAGCAAAGATGATTGCTCCTACTAGCGCTCCAATGGCAATCAGGATGCAGCTTTCAGGCATCAGTCTTGGTAATCGGTGATAGATATGGAAACCTTGAATAAAACATTAGGGGATTATTCCAGTTTAAATTACCTCATGTCACACAATTGTTTTGCCTCCATTTGAATATTCTGTCTTCCGCCAGACAGCTTTTACTCTAAGGATTATGAAGGTAAAAACAGGCAGTACTCTTCCTTTCAAAACTAAACATTCCCACACTTCTATCAGTAAAGCAGGGCAAGAGTTTGACCCTGAATGTCTTCTTTTCCTGCTGCCCAGCTCCTGATTTCTGACCAAGCATGTCTGAGCTTAAGCTCCATTTCTGGAAAGGCAGAAACCTCTTTGAAAATATCCTCCACAATTTGGAAAGAAAATATTCTCCAAGTATCCTTACTTCCCACCTGCTACTGTCTCATCTAGTCACTATACAAGGAACTGCGTGATCATATTGTGAATGAGATGTGCTTGTACTACAGATGTCAGGATTTTCTTTAGATTTACAAGAATGAGAATGAGGCAGACTAAGAAACATTTAAATCAAATGTCTGTGACTCCATGCTTGAAGCTAGTTCAGCCTTCATCTTGCAGCTCTAGAAGGTTCTGCCATGACTGTATTTCTGTGACCCTTGAATTATCAGTCTTCAAACACAAAGGAACATAAAAAATATTTTTATGAAATTTACAATATTTTTTTTAGGACATTATTTTTTTTTACCAAGAAGTATGCTAATATTATAACTGTACTCATCTGCCTTTTAATTTAAAAAAATCATTTTCAAATCTTCTGAAAGTTTTACAGAAAAAGGGGATTGTTCTGCCTTTCAAGATTTTGGAACTGTTTCCCTCCCTTAAATGTTGAAATCCAGAAAGAAGATCACACCTGAATAAAACACTGAAAATTTTAAAAGTTTAGAAATCTTCTTCCCTGGGTAACCAGATTATTCTGACTAACTCTTTCTTCCAAGTATATTTGAAATGAACAGCTCCACACTTTACATCAAAAATAATGTTATTTGAAAACTCACAGTAAAATGAACAGGTCCACCTGGGAGGCATCACAGTTCTCCTAAAGTATCTATTTCTTGTTTAGAGCAAGAATGTTGTGTAGATGTGCCATATGTCAAGTCCAGTGCTTTTATGGATGATAAATAAAGAATTTGGTTGATATGTTTACTTTTAACACACTCTGCCAATGCCATAACAAATTTTATTCATGAAAATTTTTATTGTTATGCTATCAGTGAAGACATTTGTAGGAATTGTATTGAGGGCATCAGCTATAATGAAACTGGCAAATTATGGTTAGTGGTAATGATTTTTTTCAGCTGAGTGACTATGACATGAAAAATGTTTATCTTCAGGCTGCCTCCAGAAAAACATCAGTCTCACCTACAAGTCTGTTCTAAGGAAATGCTTGAAAATCCCACAGAAAGGTCAAAAGAAAAGGGAGATTTTATGTGTGCAGCTCTTCACATTATTACCATCTTCTTAATTTATTTGATATTGCTGCATTAATTCTGAATGGTCATAATAATTTAAGCCCAACCATGAAAATGCGTAAGACATGCTGAGTCTTTTTTGCTATGTTAATTGCAGTCCCTAATGCAATTACTTCCCCATGAGTTGTCCTTCCCCATTCAAACACCCACATGGAGCTCTAGTAGAAGCTAGATGCCTTAGTATGTATTCAAAAGCTGCTTAGCTTACATCTCTGATGATCCACACCCTCAGAGACTTTCAGTCTCCCTCCTCTGGTATTACTTTTCATACCAACTTTAAAGAGCAAATCTGTAAAACAAAGACTCAGAGGGAAATGTTTCCTCTTATTCCCACAAAGGAAGAATTCTTTACACTTTCTCCCCAAAATTCAATACACTTGAAGTCTCAGTCTGGTGTAACTGATTTCTACAGCTGTGTCAGGTTGAAAATTCCAGTATCTTGGGATGTATAAGGACTAGAAAAATGAATGGACAGCACTGTGTCAGGGAGCTCTGTTGCTACTTGCTACTCACAACCCAAGACATGAAGGTTAGAGGTGGTATGTTAACTTAAGTAAGATGGAATCATTTTAAGGTGGAATTTTGGCATTGCCATGGTAATGAACACACCTGTTCTTTTGAGGACAGATACCGTAAAACCAATCTCAGCTACAAAATGAATGAAAGTTACTTGGTTACGTTGTACTTTTTAAAATTCTTTCCAAGCTAGGAGGACCCGAGATCTCATTTTCTACTTACCTATTTTTGCAAAAGAGGCAAGGAGGATCCAAAGGGTAACTTCATAGGGAATTTGCACATAGTCATAGTCCAGTGTGAAAACATGTAGCCTTGTGTCTTGTGAAGAGTCAACAGCACCACTGGAATCAGGTTCAGAGTGAGGCAAGGACCTCTTGCCCAGGCTGGGCTCATCCACATAAGCAGCAGCAGAACAGGATACCACGCTCAACAGCAACAGCAGCAAGTTGGAAAGTTTTGCATATGCAAGCGTAGCAGAGCCCGTATCAGGCTGTGACAATTTTATTACAGATTTAGCATGTAGTGGGTGCATGAAGGTGTGCAACAGCCACTTCTGTGGATTCACGCTGCTCATAGCCATGGCCACTTCTTCCTCAGGGCTCTTTCATTTGCCTGTTAGAGGTCATTTTATAGTCCTAACATGCCTGTCCCGTTCCTTGTGCTACAGACGGACCTGGAGTTTGTATGAAGATACCGGTTGTGCAGGTTCCTCTGACCCAGAAAAACCTTGGCCACAGCATCACCCTGTTGAGGAATAAAAAAACCTTTCTAACCGCATTATTTATCCAGCCTTTCTAATTTTTCCTCTGTCAAAAAAAGAAAGAAAAACAAAAAAAAAAAAACGCAAACAAAAATACTTTCAACGCTCACCGTGCAGGCAGCAAGCGCAGCCCAAGGGGATAGCATCAGCTGGTAGAGGTGATGGGAGGCTGGGCAGGAGAGCCTGCTGCGTGCCTGCCTCTCTTGCCCTCGCCCCCGGCTGCCTCCCCTGCTCAGCTGGCACCTCAGGCGCCGCACTTGGCACTGCTCACTGGTCCTGTCGCACCTGGTGACAAAACTGCCCGGTGTGTAAATAAAGGGCCTGTGCAGGGCTCTACGTGGGGACATCTGGTGGGGCACTACGCAAATTACAGCCTCGTTTGGAAAGGGACTCCCTCTCTTAAACGTGAATGTAATTTAGCAGGTAATATCAACGTAAAGAAGAAGGTCTGAGTCACCTGCCTAAAATTGGATCTTGAGTTGTCCTGTATTTGACATTTCTTTTACTCGTACCGGTAAGGTATTTACTGGGCAGATATCCTCCTCCAACGGCACCTAAGGATCATTTCTCCACAAAATCTACCAGAATCTTCTCCACAAAAACTACCGTGTCCAGTGTAAGGATAACAGGGTGTACAAAAAAAGTGCTGTTGATTAGAAGCACTTAATCTATAGCCTTTATTACTTGCATTAGAACTGAGTGTATTTAATTTACTGACAAATTATTCAAAATACTCAAATTCAGTAAAGATTCAATGTGTTAGAAGACAGTGAAGATAGAGCAGATGGTGAGAACAGATGTGACACCCCAAAACAACTAGTTCTGAGAACCCTGCAACCACACTGCATGTGCTTGGGAGGGGATTCCTTCAGACCAACTGATCTCACAGACCGGATGTCCCTTCATGGATGGAGAATATCTTCCACTTGACTTTCTGTGGAAGGGATCCAGTGTGTGCAACTGGGATGCTCTATAACGCAGAACAAAAGGCAACATGTGATGACAACTGGGAAATTTGCATCAAAATTGTAATGATCTGAACCTAATCTCCAATGCAGATACAACTGCAATGTCAAAATTTTCTGTGGTACAGTCAGTGATATCCTTTGATGTTCTACTTCTACATGAAGAACTATCTTCCATCAGCCTCGCAGCACCATCGGTCCATCCACAAAAGCTTTGAACCCAGTATAGTACTAGGTAGATAATGCTCAGTCTACTTGTAAAAGAGCTCTTTTTTCCAGTATATTGATCCTGTTAACAGCAGTGTTTCTTGAAATCCCTTTCCAATGAGGACTCTGGCAGATGAAATACTCAATTAGCATTATAAAACAAGAAGTTGTTAACTTGAAGGCCAAATGAAGCGAGCAGAACAACGGAGCAATGGCTATACTACTCAGATTGCTTAACACTGATCATTGCATTTCACTCAGATGCAGACATGCATCACACACACAGACAGCAAGATGGTTTGAGAGTAAGTGATATGAACTCTGGAGAGTTGGCAGCCAGAGGACTGCGAGGGAAAGACTTTAGAATCCCTGGCAGTCTACTAGCTGTGACAGCCAGGGCTTTGATTTACACCTGCAACACACCTATAATGCCCACGGGTTCAGTGGGCATTGAGTGACCACCAATGATCAGGTGCAGGTGTCCCTGAGTGTGAAATGTTTCACAACGTTCAGAACTGAATGTAGAACTCTTCCTCTCACTGAAGGAAGGATGGAGATGCCTGGGATAAGCCTACACAGTGGTCCTTATTTTCTGAATCCCTTTAGCATACCCAGTTATAGCAGTCTCCAATGGTATTTTCTTGGTGTTCACACTGGAGGAGGTAACTCATTTGAAAAATTTGGGTATGTCCCACTGGACTGTATCAGAAAATTAAACTGCAAGCTTCCTCTTGAGTTCCCTTTTTAAAATCTTTTTCTAGATTTTTCACACTAGAAAACAAGTGTAAAAATATTCCAGAAAAAAATACAGTGCAAAGAATGCTGTGTGTCTCAAAATCAGAGCAAAATGGTATTATAAATATAATAAAAATTGTAATAAAATATTAATTTATGAATGATAGCTCACATTTACAGTTGTGTGCAGTGGCACAGTTTTGCTGTGCACTGTCACACTTCAGTCCTCCTGACTGTTTTGGAGGGAGATATTGCTGGCTGTGGTGACAGCTGACAGTGGCCAGATGATAAAGAAAAGTTCTTTGACAATCACGTTACCATTCCTGATCCCGATGTCATCCCCCTTTGAAATTTCTCCTATCAATATACCAGTCTGAATAACCTTTGGGATAAGCCCTTCAGGTTGAAATTTTTCAGCCTCTTAGTAGTTTTCATTGGCATGTGGTAATGTATGTACTTCCAGAACTTCTTGTGTGGAGCAGCAGAAATGGAAGATTTCCAGGTAACAATTGGTAAAATCCGAAGTGCTTTCTTCACTACTGGAGGCAAAGTCTCTGGCTCTTGGAAATCCTGGAACTTTATTAATACTAGTTTGATCCTTTTATCTTCCAATGCACAGTTCACCGCTGCCTGCAGTTCAAAGATGCTTGGTCCACTGACATAGGCTGGGCTCAAAATAATTATTACCCGTCTGCTTTGTTTAATAGCTGTTACAACTTCATCTGTGTATGCTGGAGAGAAAATGGTGAGAGTTATTGCATTCCACAATGGAGTTTTAATCTTACCAGTTCCTTTATCAACAGTTAAAACCCAGAAATAAGGAAAACCAAGATTAGGAATGGTGAACAATCACATAACCCATAGAAATGTGTTTGCTATCAGAGATACCATGGCTGTTCTTATACAACTGAAGAACACAACTCTGCCCAGGACATGAAGGGCACAGCTGGGACCTCAACACACTTAAACGGGTCTCAAGGGCACTTGGACTTGTCTTTATCTCTCCCAGGAACAGATGCACAGGGCTTTCTGATTACTGCTGGTGGCACTGATCAAAGTTGCTTAGAAAGTAACTACTGAAATATCTGAGGTCTTCTTTCCAGAGAACAGAGTTTGCTCGCAATGACATTCTTGTACAAGGAATTTCATCTCAGCCTAGTAGCTCACAGTGACCTCACTCCAAAGTATGTATGCCTCAGCCACAGGGACCAGATACAAAGATCAAAACCTTATGAGATTTGAACATAAATTCCACTACTAAATTATACTATTTCTTGCTCTGGTGCATAAGGTTCTTTTGGAAATTGAAACAAAATTTTATGAAAACTGAATATTTTCTACCATCCCCAGGGACCTTACCTCCTCCTGGAAGAATATCTCTTTCAAGAATACATAACTTGTATCCATATTTATTTTCTAGCATATCTGGAAGAAGCTCCAGGGCAAATTTTTCCTCACTAATTAAAGCAGAGTCACTTTCAGAAAAGTTTAGTTTTGCATAGGACACAAACGCATCAAATTCCTTGCCATCTAAAATAAATAAATACATAAATACATAAATACATAAATAAATAAATAAATAAATAAAATTACATTCTATACATTAACAAGTCTGGCTGAAGCATTCAGCTTCTTTCTTAATGCTTGGTTTCCATTTATTTCTATTTAACTAGGCACATTACAAACCTAAAATGATCACCTGTTCATGTATTACAGCTATCCAGTCACAAAAGACAGCCTTACTCCTCACTGTCTTGCAAATTTTGTAGACATATGCTGCCAAAGCAAACAAGGAAGGTACTGATGTTTAGTGCAAGGTAGTTTAGTTAGATCTTGTCCCTTCTAGGCAAAAGCTGCATGATGGGGAATGATTCCCAATCTTTTCTCTCATTTGCCAAATGCTGATTCAAAAAAAAGTCTTTTCAAGTCTTTTCTGGCCAATCTTTTAAAATATAATGAATCTTAAAGCTAAAAATGTTCTTAAATATTAGCTGTTTGCAAAAGATATGCTGTTTTCATACATTATTATGTTTATAAACAGAGACTTGTATAAGAATTAATGGCTAAGTCTGATCAAAATAGCAGCTCAGACACCGATCACTGACCAGTTATTGAACTTTAGGTCTCATTGAAAGAATGTTGGTATGCAGATGAAACACAGGTAAAGAATTTTTCGTAGCTTTGACCACCCTGAAACCAATGACCTGAGTTAGGGCCATCCTTAACTACAAGGCAAAAGCAAATTTTATCTATTTGCCGAATAAAACGTGAACTACACTTGAGGGAGAAGGAACATTAAAGAAAGGAATTTCTGGTGAAAGCAAAAGGCACAGTCCAGTTTCCCAGTTACTTGAGGCCATTTAATGTGTCCTAAGACTGCCAGATTTGACAGGGGAAGTATTGTAGACTCAGGCCTTTTGGAATGGCAGGATATCCTCAGGCAGCCCAGATTACATCGGAGATCTGTGCTCAATTAGCTGAATTGTATCACATGACAATATAATGAATAGAAACCAGAAAGAAATTCCCCTGTGTAGAGCAGAGTTCCACTGCAGGGTGCTGCTGCAGAGTGAGCTGAGAGGCTCTCTAGGTTTCACCATATTGACTGCACCTTCACTGCTTGGGAACTGAGACACCTGCATCCAGCAGAGACACCTAAGTGCTGAGTATAATGACCCACATGCCTTGGTGTTAACCTCCTGATTTCTATACCTAGATCACATCCTATATGTCAGGATCACAGACATGAGCTAGAGTCACCCACAGGATCTAGAAGAGCCCGTATGTAAAGCAAATTCAGAAAACTAATGTGAGTGAGCTGGGGCTGGACACTCAAATTCAGAACCAGCACATAGCATAAAGTATATAATCGAAACAAAACAGAGGTGTGCAGATTAGGTTTGGAGGCCAAGAACATGATCAGACAACACATGTTGCATCTCTGCTCCTGGACCCACACTTTCAATCACATCCTTATACTGGTGCTGAAGCTCTTGTGATAAGAGAGGGAGGTGATTCACTTTGCTGGCTACACACAGTCTTTTGCTGTGTTATTTTTCTGCCAAGTTGAGCCAATTTAGGCCCACAGGAGTGAATCACCAGCAATAGGCACACAGGACTAATGTGGGAATTAAAGGAGGGGAAGAGGGTCATTAGATTGATTTAGCTGAACTTCAATTCATCTATACCCTAGATTGAAGCTCCTTTGAAAACAGATTTTAAATGACAATAAATTGCACCACAAGCTAGGTATTCCTCATTTCACCCACAGAGGTCACTGCAATCTTATTAGACAACAACCACTAACACACGTGTATAATATTACTATTACAATAGCAAGTTAAAAACAAATAAAAAATAAGCAGCATTAAGCCATTTTTTCACATAACTGTACAGGCAAATTACAAGCTGAGGAGCATTTGGTACTGTATTTAAGATGCTGAAAGTGTAGGAAATGAAGAATACCTGACTTAAGCAAACTGATGGCATACATGATCTATAAATGTTAGTATTAAATCTCCTGCATTATTTTTTTCTCCTTGTGGGAGAAGACAGGAATTTTAAGATACATATCTTAATTGGCTAAAGAGGCCAATTAACCCCAGAGGAGTTATGGTTTCTCTGTCCACAACATCCTGCACAACCTGGTCTAGGTTTGCTCTGCTTTGAGCAGGTGTCCGGGGGTACCTTCCAATCTTGTAGGATTCCTCAATCCTCTGATTCTGTGCTGAGAGGGACATGAGAGAAAAAATGATAGAAAGGAAGAAACAGCAAAATCGAGTCATAACTGCTGCTTTACTGCTCTATGAGCAAGCCCTCTCGGACCTCAGGTGACTTGATATGCATCCACATGAAGTGAGGACATGATCCTGTAGGTGAGAACATATTTTCCTCGGACAGAAAACTATCTGGTCTGCACACTGCAAATGGTGCATGAGGTACATGAGAGTGCACAGGCAGGGGACAGGGACTGCATGGTGGAACCCAACAGTGTCTTCAAGGCACAAGCCCTGGCAGGTTGGTCTCTGTCCCACTGACATGCAGGGTGTGCTCTAAGGGGGCTTTCCACAGGTCCTTAAATCACTTTGCTACCAGAGAGAGGGGAAATTTTGAGTGATTTCCCAAATTGCTTTTGCCAAATGCTTTACGGCTCACAGAAATGTTTTCCAAAAAGGGCAGTTAATTTTCTAATTGTGCATGTATTATAGGTATATAGATATAGCTGTTTCACACTCAGGTGTAAGGTACATATGCAAACACTGAAGCACTCAAACACCTCTATTTCAAACTGCATCAAGATGCCAGAATTCTCAGAAAACTTTTATTGGGCACAAACTATCAGAATTCTTTCAACGCATGTAAGAAAATTGTACATAAAATTCTTTGAACAGCCATAGTTATTCCTGATACATTTTTACAGTGTCTACTCTTTCAGAGGCCTGTTTTAGCTGAGATGATGGGGCAATGTGGCTACAGAGACTTGAAAAATCAAAAGTTAATCACTCAGGTGCAAATGTCAAGTTGTTTCCAAAGTTTTTAGAAAGGAAATATAAATATTTCCCAAATATTCACTTCTCAGTTGAATGTTTTTCGTCTTATTTCTCTCATTTGTTTATTCTTCTAAGAAACTTTTTGGCTTCAAGTGAAAAATACAATAGACTCTGGAGTCCTTCACTTTGTTATGCAAGGTCATTTATTCTTGTCCAAAGGTTTTGTTGAACTTTTTCAGAGAACAATTTTGCAGTGTTGGAGATGCTAAATTATTCCCTGCAAATGGACTGACAAAATTCAGCTTACTACTCTAATCTTCTTATGGGTAAATTAGGGTAAAAGTCTAACTGACATTTCAGTTGGTGTTAGATATTTCTTTCACACTATCTTTCTTTTTTTCCATCTGCATTCAATGAGCATCTTGCAAGGTTTAACAGGCTTTGTATTGGCTCAAACAGAATAGGGTCATTAAGAGAACTTAATTAAATTAGTAATTCATACCAGATTATCCCACATGGCAAAAGGCAGTAGAAAAACTGGAGAAAATTAATATTATACAAGGTTTCTTACCTTCTGTGCTTTTGTTGGGAACCAGATAACTTCGATACATCAGCACTATTTCAATCCAGTGCTGGTAAATAAAGGCAGTGCACAGAGCAAAAGCAATTAGAGCAGAAACGGCACTGCATAGTACATATAGGAAGAACACTGCAGAAAGAAAAGAGTCTATCATAACTCAGGTTTCCAAAATAATATTGACATTTAGATAAAAAACTCAGTCCAGAAATGGGGACAAACCATCCCACAGTCTTTTTTCTTATCCCACTGGCAAAATTTGGGGAAGTCAAGATTTCATGTACTCATAAACCTTAACACAGAATTTCAGTCTACCATCAGTGACCTTTTTTGCATGGTGGTATGAAAAGCCAATCTGTGACAGACAGCACAGAGAAAACAGTCTCTGGTACACTCAGCAATGCTGAAAATAGTCATCTCCTGAGATGGAAAAACTGCATCACAAGAGACGTAGCTGCACATAGTGCCCTGCTGGCAGCTTCCTGTGCCAGTCCAGTGGTGAATCTCCACTGTGAACTATGGTTCAACACTTTAATTTCCACACTGATTCTGGTTTGGGCCTTGAAAGGCTTGAAAGGCAGCCACATTCATATCAGTTATGATAACTCCTCAGAAACATGCATGCTAAGAACTGGGAAAAGAAACAAATGTCCTATGAAAATCAGGGAATACTGTTGCTTTCAGCAGTCTCTCTGCTTCAGTTTAGTAGATTGCCTATTAATGTTCAGAGATGCTACTCTCCTTCCTTCCAATTACTGTCCATCTTCCACTTGGAAGAGAGTCTCTTACTCCCTCTTGCAGTAAGCCCCCAGATAGCCCTGTCCTTCTGAGTAATCCTCAAAATACTGTGGCTTTCAAGACATCTGACAAATCAAACCTTTCCCGCCCAGGTTCAAGAAACTACTGCAACTGTCTAAAAGCCAATGTGAATGGGGAATTAATTAAGTAAATCAAAATATGTCTTCGGGGGCAAATAATCACCAATTGATAGCTTTACCTCCCTGCTTTCTTTTCAGCTGGATCACAGCAGTGGCATTTCCCACTGAATTCTCAGCAAAGCATGTGAAGTTGCTTCTGAGGTCATTTTCAGTCACTTCTTTCAAAGTTGCAACATGAAGAAGTGTGTGCCCCTTCAAACCTTTTGGATAGACACTAGAGAGAAAAAAAATGTGTGTTTGCATGATAACTTTGCTGTTCATTCCCACAATCTCCCAATGTCTTACACACAAAAATAGAGGAGCTTGCAACTTCTTAACATTCGTCTTGAACTTTTCTTGAACAGTGATGCAGTATTCAGGTTTGGAATCCCCATTTGGTTTATACATGGTAAGAAAATACTAAGATTGTAAGAAAATACTTTGATAGGCCTGAAGACTGAAAGGTTTATTCTTAGTTCATCTACTCAGCAAAATACTCACCACTTGCCTAGTTTTCAATATACAGTCCCCTTTACTTCTATAAGATAACTTGTGGTTTTCTAAGATGTAAAATATTCACCCAATAGAAATTCAGAGAAATGAAACTTCAAAAAGGAGCCCCAAGAGAGAACTAGCTAGACAAAAAGACTGAGCAGCACAGCTTCTTGCACTGGGGTAAAAAGCCCAAAGACAGAATAGGCACACAGAATAAGAGGGATAAAAGGGATAGAAGTATAAGAAATGAAGAGGTAATGGAGGAACCCCTTCAGGGTTGAATGAAGGGTATGAGTAACAAATCTGTGTCTGCAACCACTCCAGAATACCCAGGGTTTCTGAGTATTTCTCTCACTCAGTTTCAGTGTTCCTCTTTGAAAGCCACAAATACAAGCATCTCTGGGTCATCCTAAAAGGCATCTCTCATCAGGACACTGCAAAATGACAGTATCCCATGGCCCTTCCTCATTACCCCAAAATGTGTGGGAGTGAGCAAGGGCAAAGATTCAACCAAGGTCCATTGGGGATGTTTCATTTATTTGTATTTTTAAAAAAATAAACAGAAACTCTATCCATGAAAAAATCTAAAAACTTGTTAAGAAGAATATTCCAAATCTAAACATTCTAAAGTTAGGAAGATCCAATTTCCGGTCTCCCTCATGAGTGTGTGCATGTGCATATGTGATATAATCTTTTGTTTTTTCCCATATGACTCCTATTACGAACTTGATTTTAGCAGTGACAGCAGGGCTTTTGCTTCCCCCATGTATACAGAAAATTTAGCAATATAGTTGAGTCAGAGCTGTGTAGTAAAAGATGCACTTGTCTGTGTTGTCTCTACTCTGTTGCTTCCCCAAGTTAAACACTGCGTAAGTGAATGAGAACAGGAAGGAAAGGGAAGTGTAGTAACTATAGGGGTTATCCCCAGGTCACAGAAAACCTTTCCCCTGTATGTTTCTTCTCTGCAGTGTCTGGTTAATTCTTAGCAGGGAAGAGTCCCAAAATTCAGTGTCCTGAAATTCAGTGCTGCAAGTCCTCAGACCTAGTATGTAAACACACCCCACTGCCTGAGATACCCAACCCCTTTCAATGTCCACAGTGTTGTTTTGCTGATCTGATTTATTCCTCACTCAGAGACAGCTTCCAAAGACAGATTGTGTGAATTGTTAGCAAGGCACAACAGAGACCGTGCTTTCAAGAACACTTGAAAACAACTGATGCAGGGACAGGCAACCAGGAGCCCTTCATGTTGAAGCTGTCTGTGAGCCAAATCTTTAAGAAGAAGAGCTAAGATTGTCCAGAAATTGAGTTCTTGATTTTATGACCATCAATACGTGCTTCTGTACGTGAAGGTTACATGCCTGTCACATTCTCATGGACATATACATTACTAGGTGAAAGAAAAGAGTCTTCTAAGTTTCTTTCAATTCAAAGTATTCAGTAAAGTTGTTACAGAAGGACTTGTGTTTGCTTGTGGTGGTAGTAACTAGGTTACTGGGGCAGGAAGGGGGGGTGGGTGTCGGTTTTCTCACCTTGTTTCCTGTTTCAATTTCTCATTTGTATTCTCTTCATTGTTTCGTTTCCATGTTACCCTCATTGCAGAAACTGTTTCAAACCCAAACTGTACACAGCATTCCAATTCAAGAGGCTTGCCTGGAAAAAATTAACACCGGAAAACCATGCCTGCAGGTCACCAGACTATTATTCTCTTAAATAGCTTAGAAATTAAAGTTGGTTTTCTTTATCAAGATCTATCATTATTTATAAATACATCATTTAAATATTTTCATTTGCTTTTAGGTGAGGATCTGAAACTTACCAAGCTCTGCTTCGAGGATCACAACACCATTGGGATACAAAAGGTTTGGTGGATGAATAGTGTTTTTTGCTGCAATTAACAACAATATCATTAAGTATCAAGTTATTGTCAGTGCAGAGGACCAAAGAAAATAGCTTATAGTTTAATTTTTCAAGGTTTAGGTGGAATTTAGACACCTAAGTCCAAGAGGATGATTTACAGTTCTTGAGGTATCTGAGAGTGCACAGATAGGGAGTTTCAACAACAAAACCTGTGTAGCTACTTAAACACCTGCTATGTCATTTACTCCGAGGCATTGTCCTCTCAGGAGCTGAGAAGCTCAGCATCAAGCCTGCATTTAAGATTATTTAGGATTAAAAAATTAGGAACGCCCCTTGCAAAACCCCCTGAAGGGTGCAATCCTCATACCAGTTCCCTGCCAAGCCTATTCCCATGCCCAGTAAGCACAAACAGCACACACACACCTCATTCACAAGCACAGATACTTGCACCAAAATAGCCATGTTGGTTTCAAAACTCAGATTGCCAAAGGGCACAGATAATGACACCCACGGGTTATACCATAAAACCCACAGCTCTGATATTCTAGGAAAGTCCCATAGTGCAGGAAATGGTGCCACATAACACTTATTTTTTTGGGGTTTTTTACCAAGCCACAGCAGAGAAATGTATCACAGAATCACAGAATAAGCTGAGTTGGAAGGGACACACATCAAGTCCAACATCCAGCCCTGCACAGGACCGTCCACAAGAGTCACACCATGTGCCTGAGAGTGTTGTTCAAACACTTCTCGAACTCTGTCAGGCTTGGTGCTGTGACCACTTCTCTGGGGAGCCTCTGGGTGAAGAACAACCTAAACCTCCCCTGACACAGCTTCAGCCCATTCCCTTGAGTCCTGTCACTGGTCACCACTGTGAAGAGATCAGTGCCTGCCCCTCCTCTTGCCCAGCCAAGGAAGTTGTAACTGCAAGGAAGTTTCCCCTCAGTCTCCGAGGTTCTGGGGTAGTATATATGCATATGGCACCTTTTAAGTGTTTTACTCACTGTGTTATGAAGTGAGGGAAAAGAACTGAGAAAGACAATGTGTCAGCTCAGGTTCAGTCAGATCAGAATAAAAGCAGAGCTAGTCCAAGTTTGCCTGGAGAATATTGTGGGAAGGCAGAAGGAAGAGTCAAGGAGAATCAGGCATTTTAAGCCACTACACAGAGCTCTCACAAGCTGGTGAGACATGCTTTCCTGTCCTGATGGGATGGATACAGTTTTCCCTTGAATTATTTCCAAATGCTTATATATCCATATAACCAAATGCTTAAAATACTTGGGGGAAAAAAAAAAAAAAGTCACCTATTTCAGAGAAGTGATATCCTCATGAAACCATGGAATTTCAAAGGAGTGTTTCTTCATTAGACTGTAGAACCAGGTTGCCTCACTTGACACATTTCTTTGGCCCCCTAAATCTTGTTCTCCCTTTCACAGAGTGACTCACTTTCCACCAGGATGCTGAGGACTAGCTCTGTGCTGTTTTCATACAGAAACAGCTGTACTGCATCCAGAGAGTTCAGGATATAGAGCAGATATATACTTTTCCCACAGGACCTGTGATTGACTGAGGTAACTGCAAAGTCTTATAGCACTCAACCAGATATCTGGAGAAAAGCATTGCCACATCACTCCTTTAGCAAAACAAGCAGTCTCCCCCAGTACTGACCCTGAGCTGCTAGCATGCTCCCTTGCACTGCATTGATGTCCCAAGACACTCTGCCAATGCAATATCTGGATTTCGCATGAAGAACAACTGGAGACAGTCAATATTAGAGGAAAGGTCACTGTGGTTTGTAGGAGAATATAAGACCATGTCATATCCCTGTGCCAGAGTTCTAACCAGTTTTCTTTAGTAATGCTACAAAGCCTTAAAAAACAGGTCATGCGGGCAGTGATGTTTTCCCCCAAAGGGCATGTGCAAAAACAAATGGCTTGTTTGTTAGATTGCTCACAGCTCTCCTATTTACTCTGCTGCTAAAAAATTGCATGCAAGAGAGGCAGTGATCCCACCGATATCACCTTCCCTGTCACTGGCAAGTGAAAAAATGAAGGTTTCATCCACGCCACAAGGAAAAACATTCTACCTAAATCATAATTTCACATCATCCTCTACTTCAGGGATGGGGGTAGGGTTGAGATACACTTTTACCTGCTTTTTCAATGCAGGATTTGCAATCCTTCTTCCTAGTACGCAAGTATGTTCCTAACACTCCTCACACTGTACTTGGAGAACATTGGCACCAGTTGGAGTTTCATGAATCCTACTCCCAGATCAAGAGATCTAAATCCTTTGTGGATTTCACCCCCAATGTTAAGAACCACAATAAATACAAGGCAGAATTAGATCTTGAAAATTACAGTGTTGTATGCTACATGCTTACTGCTATTACCTATTGGATGTTCTAGTCAGTGTCCCTAGATGTCCTCAGAATACTTGGAAGAGGATTTTAATGATCCTGTAGCTAATTCAGTTTATGGGTTTTTCAGAACAAGACCCCGAACATAAAAGACATAAATAAACATAATAAAGAAAACATATTTTACTTCAGGTATTTTATTCTGAGTTATTATATTACTCACTGGTGACTTCTACAGTTACTGCTGTTCTCACTGTCCAGCTGGTAGTGTTGTCAGACAGAGTGTAATCACACACATATATTCCAGCATCTTTGTCATAGGTTGGATTCAAGTAGATTTCATTCTGCTTAAGCTTTAGGCTTGGTCTGCTTTTCCTATATTTTATCTGGTAACCATCCTAATGAAAAGAAAATAATATTAAAGAATTAAAGCATTTTTTACCTTGCTCTTGTTGCTGTTATTATATTTTAATATATTTTGACGAGATTTTCATGGCAGTAGGACTCAACCAAAGTCTTTCCACTGAAGCCAAAAAAGGGGTGTATTAGGAGACTGAGGACATTTTTCAGTTATGCTAAAAAATATGTGAATACCCTTGACTTTTTAAAATTTTTTTAAAATTTATGGTTGATACAAAACTGTGAAATCATGAAGATAATCTAAATTAAACTCCTATTGATAAAGAGCAACAAAAAGGATTACTTTTTTTATGGACTGGGTATTTTTTATTTTGTAAAGAAATTATTTTGAAAACAGTTTCAAGTTATTTTATGAGAAGTAAATCATGAGTTTGCATTGTCTGAGATTGAGAATACTGTCACTACTTTTAGAAGCATGAAAATGGTCTATTTTTGAAAAGCATCCCTATTTTTCTGCTTAATATATTCATATTCCACTGAGACCAATATGGATTTTCCTTAAATCGAGTTCCTGAAAAAATCCAGTACCGCAAAATGGGAAGAAGCTCCTTAACTTCAGCGGGCTTCAGATCAAGATGTAGGTAAAGATATACTTCATTTAAATTTTGAAAGCAAATGCAGAGTAACTTCAACTAGATCATAAGTCTACTTGAAAGAATAAATAATGTAAATAATATCAGGTAGGAAAACACACAATTGCAAATTTTCCTTTGCTCATTTA
Organism: Vireo altiloquus; assembly: GCA_013396875.1. NCBI lineage: Eukaryota > Metazoa > Chordata > Aves > Passeriformes > Vireonidae > Vireo > Vireo altiloquus. Next base: position 7,880 of record VZRF01005200.1, on the reverse strand, counting down.
TATAGGTTTAGATGTTACATTACCCTCCTTACAAACACTAAGTCAGTAGTGGTTCAGGGGAATAGTGTTTCATTAAAACCAGGGGTCTTAGAAAGGACAATTTGAAAAATTAATCTTACAGAGCCAGTTTTTCTTTGGTATATTTGATAGTTTTAAAATTTGAAACATTAAAACAAAACTTAAAATGCTACCTTTCAATCACATCAGTTTTGTAAAGAACCTATTTTAACTCTCAATTACTTCAATTTCTTAGCTGAAGAGAAAGCATTTCTTGGCTTCTGTTTCACAGAATAATATTTTGGATGTCGCAAATTTCTTCAAAACTCTTCCTTAAATACTTGATATGTATCAATTCAAGATTTCAGTTTTGGGTTGAATTTCTCAGGCTGCATTGCCTGCCAAAGAAGAGTTCAAGAACTATGGCACATGGACATTAACTAGACTTGAAGCTGCACCTCCACTCAGCTGTTTTCCACACTCCATAGACTGACTATTACCTTGTACCATTTTACATCTGGCTTTTTTATGTGGCTGTAACATTTTGTCCCAGGACAGGTTATTGAATTCCCGCTGCCAGCAAGCAGATACAGCACATTTGTGTCATAACCTGAACATTTTGCTGCCTTCTTTGTTTGAACATCCAAAACAATTTTGAGACATGGGATTTTCCCCCTGAGTGGTGTAAACAAAGAAAAAAGAAAAAAGAAAAAGAAGAAAAAGTAAAAGAAGTTAAACATTTAATGCACAAACCAAACCAAAACAATAATTCTTCCATAGAAATAGAAATCTTTTGCTTCATTAATCCATTACTTATACTTTTGCTCCATTACTTACCACATCCTACAGATGTACACTCCAGAAGCACTGTCCCTTATTGGTTTAAACCAAAGTGCATCCCCCTGGAAAGCCAGATTTGAGCTTTCCTTGACAGCCTTCAGAGTCTCTTTATCCTTCTGATGCCATAACCACTTCACCTTACGTGGATGTAGAAGTGAGTTGTTATAAATGTGTGTAGCATCTCTATCTGGTAAAGCACACTGTAGAACAAACTCCTCTCCATTAATTGCACGATACCATATTTGAGGTTCAACATGGGAACATCCTGAAAAGCAGGACAGTAAGATATCAGTACCAACTGAAAGAATGAAGTCCTGGTGAAAAAAATTAAAAATAAAAACTAGGAACAATACAAAAATAGAACTTCACCTTTCTTTAGTTAAATATACCTTTATGTGATCAGATTATGGACTAACAGAAAATAGGTTTTCCTAAATATGCAATTTGCCAATGTTCTTGAAAATTTTTTCAAAGGTTTCTTTTTTCAAAAGATTAATGTGAAGGTTTTTTGTGATGTGTAGACACTAACCTGTTAAACCTCAACTTTGCAGAAAAGCAGATGCAGCTCCTCTACATCTCATATTAATGGAAAAGGAACTGACATAAGCCTGAAGAAGCAGATCCTGCCCAACACATGCCCTGTTTATGGTAATATTGACAAACATTGTCTCATTACTTTTAAATATTCATCCTCCCATGTTTCAGTAACTGTCCCTAAACCTTTTTTTTTTCTTTTTTTAAATTTTGAAAGGTGTAGTCAGCCATCCTAATGCCCCTCCTGTCAGTCAGGCAGTGGTGACCCTTGAAAGTATGGCAGGATTTCACTTCAGCAGAAGGGAGGTCATGAAATCTGTTCCTCACCCTGCCCACCTGGGAAACTCTTTACAGTTTCATTTTCTCTCTGCAAACTAAATTGGATCAAGCTCCTCCAGATACATATTGTGTGTAAGACTTTGACAGATCAGTCTCATTCTGCTTCTGCCTTCCTTCTCTCCAGTCCCTGCCTCCCTGGACCAGATGCTGGTGACCTAAGTCACAGAAGCAATTCATTTGCTCCAACCGGTTCTCAGAAATTGTCCTTTACATTTGTCCTTTTCATTGGGGAACTGATTTTTGAGCCAAATGTAGGGTAGGTCGTATTACCAACACTGCAAAAGATTGCAGAAAATGTGTTTTTCTGGCACAAGCATGGACATGTAAAGGAAAAACTCACAAAAGCAAGGAAAAATGAAGATCTCATTTTCTAAGCTTTCAGAGAGCACCACAAACACCAAACATCACTGGAGCAGACTCTTACCTGACAAATTAATCTCTCCAACTTCTACCCCACTGACAAACAATGTCAGTATCCAGCACAAAGTGAGCATGCTTGTTTTTATCAATTTTGTTTGATATTCTGAGACATTAAGAATCATCCTGCTTTCTGTGAAAGAGAAAAAGAGGGGGTTTTTTTGTAAATTAGAGCCAAATAAAATAGATAATTGCACATTTCATTATGTACCTCTATAAAACTTTGCAAACATTATTTCTTGCATATTATGTCTTTTAAAAATGGGGTTTACAGCACTTTTTCTGCTCACACTTCTTCACAGAAATACGGAATGAATAATACTCAAGAGTAGGCAACAGTCTCTAAATACGGCTTGCTTACAGATGGATTTCCAAGTCATACCTACAGCAATGTAGAACTCCACCTCTGGAGTGGCAATGCAGATCCTTCCTTCTTTGACAGGAGCATGTTCTCTAAGATGAGAGGTAAGATACCAAATAACATCAGCCTTCAGCTAATGATGACTATCAGCAACAGACTCAGACAGGCATAAATCGCACCAAAAATCCATGGAACGCCTTTGTAGCTTGAAGGTCAACTGGGCCAGAGCGAGCTGATTGGATTCCTTTGGGATTAAACCAAATCATGACAATGTGCTGCAGCCGCAAACAGCACTGAGCCCATGAGACTGGAGAATTGTGCAGAAGCAAAACCCTCAAAGCATGTCCTGTGTGGGCACAGGTTCTCTCTTTCACCCGAGACATCCAGACTTTGTTACCAGCCAAAGTCAACATACATTAGGATGTAAAAACCCCTTCTCCTCCTCCATGGCTTACCTGGGTGTGCAGCATCAGGCTGCACACACAATGCACCACAATGCTGTTCTGCACTGCTTGAACAACCCTGGCAGAGCCCTCCTCAGCAGGGTAACATCGACAGCATCAAAAGGGACCAGCTCTGCAGTGTGCCCTCTGTAAACTGGGATTGGGAGCACCCAGGGGATTTGGAGCAGGCCCACAAAGCACTCAGCTGCATCCTGAGCCCTATCTGACAGTACCCTGTACAAGGTGAAACCCCAAACCATATTGTTATGCTTTCCCTCTTCTACTAAGAAGTCTGATCTGCATGCCACAGCCTTCTCAGCTGCAGGCTGTCCAGTGGGCATACTCAACAGCCATGCCTTAATTTGGGTATTTAGTAAGGGCATATCCAGCTCCTATGACTGACATGCCTGGAGTGCCTGGTTCCGGAGTAAAGGGCACATTCTTTGCTGATGTTTAATTTGCACAGCTGTGCATTGTGCAACTGAGCCCTCAAGGGGTTTTTTTCTTTCCTTTGGCCACAGAGTGACCCTGCATTTGCAATGCTGTCAGAGAGACACTGAGTCAGCCCAAAAGCAAAAAAGGCTGGGCAAAGGCAAGTCCCTTGTCAGCACCTCATGCAAATCAGACTACTCATACTGGTTAGCATCAACAGAACATCCAGTGCACACTGAGCTAGAGAGAGAGGTGATGAGAACTCCCACACTGCACTTTTCCAGGCAGCTCTTTTGTGTAGAGGGGAGCACTTTTAGTCACCATTCTCTTCAGAATGTCTCTATTCTTTGCAAGTGAACGGAATGATCTATTTTTATGCTTGGAGCTTACAGGGTCATTTATCTAACCCCATCCCGGCGTTTTGTTACAGGTTGGCTGCCAGCTGTCATCACCCCACATATCTTTTAAAATCATCCTGAAACTCCAAGCCTGTATGTATGTCTAAATAAAGTGAGTTTGCTACCAGCACTGAGAAAAGCCCCGAGTTTACCCAACTTTTTTATCCACTACGAAAGGTCAATGGATCCTGACTCTCAAATTGGGGTTTATGACACCTGTGAAGACCTTGCTCAAGGCATTCATTAAGGCTGCTTCTCTAGCCATGTTAACACTGTATAAAACCAAGAATGATGTTTTGAGTTATGTTATACAACAGCCCACATGGCAAAGGCATACTGGTGCCAGTAGCAAGCAGGACCCAAGGGCCTTTTGTGTGTCCAGTGCTGAAGTCCCTTGGGCAGGTGAGCTGATATAATAGGCTGCTGTTGACTAAAGCAGAGGGGCAAGCACTGATCTCTTCACTTGTGACCAGTGACACAACTCGAGGAGACAGTATGAAGCTGTGTCAGGGGAAGTTCAATTGGATATCAGGAAAATTGTTCTTCACCCAGAGGGTGTCAGGGCACTGGAACAGGCTCCCCAGGGGAGTGCTCACAGCACCAAGCCTGAGAGAGTTCAAGTGTTTGGACAATACTGTCAGGTATGTGGTGTGATTCTTGGGGTGTCCTGTGCAGGGCCAGGAGTTGGACTTGATGAACCTGACTGGTCCCTTCCAACTCAGCTTATTCTATGATTTTATGATCTATTTCTCTGCTCTCCACACTTCACTTTCCCTTGACTGCAGGCAAATGGTCCAGTCTCTCTCCTGTCACAGCCCTGGTCCTTTCTGGTGACTGTTAAGCCATCAGAAGCTATTTAAGGAGTGCCTGACCTGGCACAAGATAAGCAGTGGAAGCATTTACTTCCTGACTTCCCATCTGTGTGTAACTGGGGACACATAGGCCACATGTAGTGAAACTAGAGCAAGTGACCATTCACAAAGCATTTAATAGTGCCAGTGATGTATAATCTCTTTGGTCTCTAATTTGCTGCCATACAAACAATACACTCTTTAAGCTTAAAAAGGTTGCCACAAATGGGAAAGGAGTGCAAAGGGAAGGTTGGCTAATGAATGTTACAGCTCTGGTTAGCAATCTATAATTTTTCTGTTGTCTTTAGCTAGGCATGGGAAAATATACCACTGCCTTTTTTTTTTTTTTTGCTAACTGATAACACTTTCATTAGAGAATCTTGTAATTTTTTGATTTTTATAGTGTTTAAAAAGTATGGTAGGATGTGAAATTAAGAATCATCTTGCAAGTGTGCTTGACAGGAACAGGGAAATTCACAGCAGAAGTAGACAGCAGTCTACATTCAGGTGTATTTGCACTGCAGATGGGCTCAAGTGATTAGGTGACTCAGTTTATTCAAGGATTCATTTGATTTTTGCCAGAATCTACCAGAGAAAGGAAGTATTCTGCTCTAGGCAACTTATTATCAAAAGTCTCTCTACCTTCTCCTGCCATGTACACAGACATATTATCATATCCTTAGTCTAGGGGTTTAGAATGCCACTTAATTGGAAAGTATCATATATACAAAGGAAATTAATGTGGTCTTCACATAATTTCCTGTGCTAAAAACTTGAGAGAGAAAAATAGGAATTGTATTATATTTCCTATGTTACAACTCCTGAAGGACTCTTAGAAAAAAAGAGTAAATTTCTATTTCATAGAGTTTTCACAGTATCACAGAATAAGTTCAGTTGGAAGGGACCCATAAGGATCATCGAGCCCAAATCCCAGCCCAATTTTTGAACTCTGTCAGGTTTGGTGCTGTGACCACTTCCCTGGGGAGGCCATTTCAGTGCCCAGCTACCCCCTGGGTGAAGAAGCTCTTTTAATATCCAGCCTGAACCTCCCCTGACACAATTTCAGGCCATTCCCTCAAATCCTGTCACTGGTCACCACACTGAAGAGATCAGTGTCTGCCCCTTCTCTTCCCCTTCATGAGGAAGTTGTACACTGTGATGAGGTCTCCCTTTAGCCTCTTCTTCTCCAGTTATTTACATAAAATATAAGCAAGAGAAATCAAAATCAGTTTCCTGAGAGTTGTGCCAAGTTTCATGATATCTCTGAAGTCTAGTAAAGAGTGGCATGCCACAATCATACCATCATACAACTCTGATTCTGATGAAAATCACTTCACCATCAAAGCTATCAATTCCTGTGTCTTGTATTCGTCTTATCAATGGAAAGGCAAGAATAATCTGATTCTAGGACTAAGATTAGTAATAGCAACATAGGAGATGAAAAAACTTTACCATATTTACAAAATAGAAAAGCATATTTAATGAAGCTACTTGCTAAGACACTACTGTTTGCCTGACCAAGCAGCTAAAGCCAATTTACTTTAAAATGCACATTCAAAGGCGATAAAATGAACTCACCTTCAAGCAGATGGGGTAGGGTGGGCTAAAATCTGAAGCTAAAACATATAATTTTAAAAAAATTATCTCAAAATCTTACTGGCACATCCTACCCAACATGATAAGAATTGTGGTTAGTTCTAGCTGTGCAGCTGTGTTGAGTCTGTTTCCTTTACAGGAATTTCCTCTACCTCACTGTCATCATCCCTTCCTTTCTCAGTTTAGTTGATTAGATTGAAAATTTCCAGGTCACTTTCTTGTAAAAAGAACATGAGAAACACCTCCTAGTAAAAGAGCAAAGCCTCTCGGGTTCTAAATTCTTATATTTGCACTGTGTGCAAAAATGTGTTGAATTTTTTAGTTTTCTTCATTTCAGAAGGGTAAAGTTTCCTTTTTTTTTTCCCATATGCTGCTCTTAGACAATTCAGAAAAACCTGTAATATCTGAAATCTACAAGATTATTCCAATACAGAATAATATTCACTGAAAGAGGAGAGTTCCCCTTACCATTAATGTCCCCAGCTACCTTCCACACTCACTGCAAGTGGGTGCTATAAGGGGGCACTGTTACCCACTGTGTCCTCCCAGCTCAGCCTCATTAGTTACCCAAACACAGCCTTGGCAGAGAGGGAGGAGAAGCCCTGCTGAGTCTGAGCCATCTGTGACTTGTCCCTTGGACCTGCTAGGAAGGCAGAGCACTTCAGCATACAGTCCAGTCCCTCTTTCAGGCTTCCTGCTTGGATGCAAAATCCATAAAAGACACACTGCACAGTGACTCAAACTACGTAAAATCATCTGAGAGCATTTTGCCATCAATTCAGATCCCAATGATCCTTATTTCAGTAGAGGATATTTAAATATATGTCCATCAGTTTCCACCAGACTGATTTCAAGAACAGTAGGACTTGTTTTACTTTCTTGTGTGAAGTTCTCTATCTTTACTGCATATTGGGTCAATCACACTATTTTCACAAGAAGGTAAAAAAGGCTGTTTGTTGTTTAACAGGGGATTTCAATGTTGCCTCTGTTTATCTACACATAAATTTATGACCAGTTTTAATGGTTGATTCTGCTGGGTTCTGAGAATTTGGAGATAAAGGATTTGTATTCTCAGCTTCCACCATGTATTTATAGGCGGCTAAGATTTCTTTTTTTGTGGGAGTGTAGTTGGCTTTGGACTTTTCGTAGTTTCAGTTTTAGAATTTCAGTGGTTGATTTTGAGTTTTACTCGAAATTTTTTGCTAAAGACTTCAGGATAGACGATGGTTTTTGGTTGCAGAGTAGAGCATGCCACAAACCTAACAAAAACTACCTGATTAGTTAACACCCAAAGTTCCACCAATAAAACTAATCCAACCCAATCTGAATACCTACATAGAGTAAATAAAAAAAAAGTTTCAGTAACACAAGTCAAAAGTGTGTTAAAAAAACCTGTTTAAGTTAATTCTACCTCAAATACAAACAA
>VZRF01005199.1:9814-21375 GCA_013396875.1 Vireo altiloquus | reverse complement strand
TACTAAAACTAGTGTTTCATTATCATCTGTGAATTTTCAGTTATGAATAATGCTTACCAGTTGAAGCAAAGAGATAACTGATGTGTAAAGAAAACGGGTTAATTCATCCTTCTCTTTGACTCAGCATTTACAGAAGCTACAAGATATACCTGAATGATGAATTTTGTGCATCTAAGTCTTGAAAAAAATTAGCCAAGCTTTTGCAAGAATTTGTCATATGCCTTAGAGAAACTTAATAAATGTGATGGAGTTTTACATGCTTCACATGAAACTTGGCCAGAACTTTTCCCTGTGATGGGAATTTAATATCATTCTTTTCCTTCCCTCAGACAGAAGTCATTATGTATTGTGATTTACCGTTGATAATAATAATTTGCTAGCTTTAGCATCCATTAATACAATGAAGTAGGTGCTAAAAGGTGAAACCCGTGAAAAATGTGAAATGAAATTTTAGAACACCTTCCAAATACTTAGAAAAAATATTTTCTGAACTTTGAAAATAATTTATGATTTTATTAATATAGGGACAAGTCACTTCTCCAGTTTCTGTGATGTGTTTAAGGCAGCAATGAGGAATACCCAACAGTTCTAAGGTTTATACAGTAAGAGTATTTAATTTTCAACATGATTGGTCTGTCAACATTACCATATGTAAATGCAACCACAGTTTTTAATAGTGGCAACTAGACTTGGAGCTCTCTAAAAATTTGAGTTGCGTGGGAAAAAAATTGCATATACTCATCTGATTATATTGCCATGGGAGCCCTGGTGGTGTAGTGGTTAAGCACATGGCATAGCAATTGCCAGGGCCCAGGTTTGATCCCGGCCAGGCTGCTCCCCGGGCAGGCAGAGCTCGTTAGCCCTGCAAGGGGGCAATCTGCCTACGTCCTGAGGAGGAACTCAGCTGCCACTGTCCAGAATCGCTTTGGCCCGGCAGATTGAACCTCGGGATTAAAGGGTGGGCTCAGATCTGCGCGCCCTGTGTCTCACCTAAAAAATCCAGTGCGCAGGCTGGGAGGTCTGAAAAGAAAAGAGGCCTCCCCCGGATCTTCGTACGCGAAGGCTGGCCAGCAAAAAAAAAAATATTGCCATGAATCTTCAATTATTGTCAAACCCAAACCTGAATTTAAAAAAGACTTTTGAAAGTCCTGACAGTAATTTGACTTGCTGTATCACACTAAGTGGAGATATTAGTCGTGATATACAGATTAATTGTGCCAGAAAATGGCCTTAAATAATCCAGTGGAGCAACAGTTTATTTTAACTGATAAATAACTATCCAAAATAAAAGAAAGTTTCCTATTCCTCAGCCCATTTACTCATACTAGGTGTATGACCTCCCCTTTAATCTGCAATATATCGAGTTCTAATTTGAGGTTTTCCCCAGGTGGTATGTTTAGAGTACAATTTTGAAATTGATAGCCTATTGATTTTGTTTTGATTTCTTGAGAATAGAGAAGGAATCTTGTAACTAGGTATCCTGTTACATTGTCCTCTTACCCTCTAATTTGTTACATCTCTCTCTTTGCTGTAATTAGTGAGATAAGAATAATGCAATTTATTGGAATTGCTGTACTTGGGTAATTTGTGAATTTCTTTTTTATGTTTGATAATGGTAAACTTTCTGTTAGTAAATCCATGTTAATGACTGTCATGTTTGTATGAACCAGATAAGTGACATGGAAATGTGTCAGTATTAAGTATTGCACAACTACAAGTTATTGTTTGTAATTAGATATATACATTTAAATGTATATACACAGATGTTATTGCACAGACTGTTTTCTTACTTTAAGAGCTATTACGGAATTGGTTAATTCTAGTCTGCTGCAGCTGGAGATTGATTTCTTTAAAATAAATTCTAATTTCATATGTTCAGAATCATTCAATTTTAAAATACAGGAACTGGTAAGCAGTTTAAAACATGGGACAGAAGCCAGAATTTTATGGATCTGAGGAAGTGAAGTCCAAAGGTACTAAGAAAGGAAAGAACAGAGAGCTGAGAGAAGGATGGAGCAAGAACAGTTGACGCACAGCGGAGAGGTAAAGGCTCCAGGGAGAGAGTTTCTTTTGTATAGACATCTGGGGTGGACAGAGAAATGAATGTGAGCAAAAGAGGAGAAAGATTTAGGCTAGAAATACAGACTAAAGAAAATCAGAATAAAGAAAAAACTTTGATAGCTAGTGACTTAATCTTTCAAGCGGTAAGAGTAGTACCATTAAAGATACCAGTAAAAGATAAAGAAGAAGAAGGGCTGTGAGGTGGAATATTTAAGAAAGTATGGGGTTCCTTCAGTTGTGTCTTGTCACATTATTTCTGTTGTCCAGCTTTCAAAGGAATAGGAAAAAAATGACCTCATTTTTGCATTGGCAACTGATGCTGATAGAATCAATTCCACATAATACAAACAGAGTCTTTTTTGTAGGAATGTGTTGGTGGTGTTATGTGTAAGTATAAAATAAATTAGAAATAGGAATAAAAGAAAAAAAGCCCGATATTTTGTAAGGCACTATTTAATATTGAAGTATTTAAAAAATATTGCAGACTGTTTGCTTGTGCATATATGAATACAAATAATGAATTTAATAGGATTTTTTCATATCATATAAAAAGGACCTTAATGAGTGGTGTTTCACATTTTTGTTGTGTGTGACTGGATGTGTCAGGGAAGGAGTGTACTGTCTGTGATTTACCAAAGGAGAGCTTGCTTTTTCAGTGCTGGTACAGATGGCTAACTGCTACCAAAGGTTTCTACAAGACTGCTTACAGGTTGCAAGAAGGTTAGTGTGAAAATACATCACAGCCTGATTCTATAGCAAAGGACAGTTACTGTTACCAGGATTTATTAAATCCTGTCCTCCTAGTAAGCAGTACCTATCAAGCACTTCTGCAGGTAGTCCACAGGAAGCAGTTCCAGTCACGGCACCTTTAAAATGTTTTCTGTCAAAATGCATTTTTTACATTGTTTGGACCTGTTTGGTTCATTTAAAGTATTGCAAGAGTGGGATATAGTGCATGAAATAATCTATTGCATGTAGTTGAAGCCGGTAAGAAGAATCTAAATTATTTAAGTATGTCATTGCCGCTGTTCTCTGAAGAATGCTTTAGTCATTGTAAGCAGTTAGGAAGGAGTATCACTGAAAAATAACTTGATTAAATAATTTTAGGACATGCCTTGTTGGATGAGACTTACATAATGTAAAGAAGGTTACCAGCCTAATGCTTGCTTCATCCTGCTAATTCGTTGTTTTTGTAACTGTTTTGTAAAAATCCATTCTCTCTTTACAAAAAAGAGAACTTTCCGTGGTTTCCCATGACTGTTAGCCTCTACATGATGTTCCACAGGTGTGTAGTTTATCTACATTGTGCAGTTGAAATGTGAATTAGGTGATGCTTTTGTTCTGAAATGATGATGTAAGTGAAAGAAAATAAAATAGCCTAATGAAGTACTACTATTCTTCTTCAGATTAAAACATTGAAAGACTTTTAACTAAAATGGGTTTCAGATATAATAAAAATCACATTTTAATTAACAAAATCCAATACTTAGTGCAAAATGTTCAAAATCCCTCAGATATTTTAAGCTTTGTGTGTTAAATATTTTAACACACTAAGTAGTATGACAACTAATGTTTTGGTGGAGAAGGTGCTTTTGTGAACCAAGACATCAATTCATATCTTACAAGGTACATCAGAGGTATGCATCAGTGAACTAAAAGGTAAAAATGCAAATCACAAAGACTTGATTCTGGACATCAATTTCCATGCTTAAAACTATGGTACCAAGAAATACTACTCCCCTACTACTAGTCAAATAATAAACTATCTATTTGCTTTCTATTGCAGCAAAATATGTTATACTCTACAGATTTTTGTGTTAGTTTTAACAGACCGGTAATTCATTTTATGAAAGAGCTTGTCATCATTAAATATTAATATTAAATATTAATGATGAAAAGCTAGAAGGACCTGTAAGTCATGCACTTGGTTCCTAATGAAATAAAATGTTTTATAATGACTATTCTTAGGTACTTCAGGTATTTTAGAATGTGCTTAAGTTTGTGTTTAATATGTATAAGTCTAGAAGCTTGTTGTGTATTCTTTCATATTTTCCTGAATCAGAGTCTAAAATGGAAAAAATAAAAAAAGTATTAATTAATTTATTTAAACTATAAAATAATTATTCTCTTTTCTATTCACAAATAGCATGTGTTTGAAATTCTTTTGGCTGTGTATGAATCTCCTAGGTGATTTTCTCATGTCACCAATATATCTCACATATATTTATGCCAATTAGTTAAAGTTGCTAAAACTTTTTTCTTCCAGTTAATTCTGTAAAGGTTTGCCCTTACTAATAAATTTTAGATGAATTCCTTACCTTCAAGCTGTATGTTTATGGCAGGATAAATTTTAATTGTAGTAGTGGTATCACTGATGAGGTTAATAGTAAGAATTTAATAGTATGAATTGTGAAGGAGTTTCATTTTTTTAAGTATTCTGAATGTCATACTAGCCTTGGATTGAAGAATAAGTATCAAACTAATTCTGTTGCATATAGAAAATAATTGTTTCCAGTACAAAGATTGTGACAGTTATTGATGGCAACATCAGTTGCCTGTTACGTGGTAGTCCAACTACTTTGATTTTGCATTTTCTTTAAAAAATATCACAAGTGTTTTCAAAGAAAATCACTGTGAGTACTTTAATAGACAGCAACATGCCAGTTTTGTGTTTGTCCTGGGTGCCTTCTTCAACAGAATGACATTTAGTTTTGTTTTAGAGAGAATATTTCTGTCACTTTTTTGAGTTGGGAGCAGGAGGTGACATAACTGCCCTCTACAAGCCAGTCAAATGAGAAATTAATTAAAAACAGTAAAAAACATCATCACCACCACCAAGAAGAATGAAAGATCCTCCAGATTATTTATCAAAGCAACAGTTTTTGTGGTTTTGATGGTTTTTTTTCTTGAATCATTTGAGTAAATAGGAGTAGAGATTATTTTTAGAACATATCTGCTCATGTTACCTGATACGATACTTCCGAGTATTTCTGGCCTTCAGTACCTAGAAGCCTGTCTTCTGTCTTTTTGGGCGGTGATACTGTTGAGCATGATGTTACTCCATTACTTTTTTACTCAAAAGTGTGTTTTAAAAGTTTGAAAGCTTCAAAAAATTTCTACTCTATTTCTAATACCTACCTGAGTTTGTTAATTCTTTTGCAGTAGTTCTATTAAAATGAAGTGAAAACTGATTGAAGGTTACTGAAAGACAAAAATTGTGTCCCACTTAGATGTGATTTCTTTTGTCTTTTAATACCTTATTATCATTCCATAATAGAATGCATTTTATTTCTTGATGTATTTTCTTCCTTAATGCTTCAATGCTTACTTAAGTAATTATTTTCTCTCAAGGCACTGGAAATCTTGGTGTTTAACAGCAAAATTTTAGTTTTAACCATCATTTTTTATTGGTCTGTTCAACAGGGCTTGAATGTGAAAAGATTTTGTGCATTAAAGGGAGAGAAAATCCACTATTGCTTGTCTTTATGTTACAAATTTCAATTTTAAAAGTTAAAAATATTACTATGGACTTATATGCACGTTTTTAGTATACAGAAGTGTCTCCATTTTTTTTTTTACTGTTCATTGTGACCAGTCAAGAACTCTCTGAATGAAACATACTATTTCAAATATGTTTAAGGTTTTTTCAGAGTGTATACATAAGTGTGTATATGAATACTGTTTGAAAAAGGAACATTCAGGTGGTATTTTGCATGAAACTATAACTAAAGGCAACTGCATAAAATTACGATTTCTGCGTTGAGTATTTTTTCCTTCTTTCCATTCCATCCTCCATTAGATGGCAGTGTTGTGAATATGCTGCATATCAATGTTGACGTATTGAAAGGAAAGCCAGCATTTTTAACACATCTCAGATGGTTTTTCATTATATATCTTATGAATTTCAAGAGGAAGAAGGGTGAACTAGAAATGATAGATGGAAATAGTAGATAAAGAAATTTGCATTCAGTGCACAGAGACTTGGCTAGTAGGAAAGTTGCATTCAGTCCTTTGTGTGTTTCAGCTTGTTTAAAAAAATGTGATAAAACTAGTTGTAGTAAACCATAAACTCAGGCCATGCATTTACCAGGTTTTTCTATACATCTCTTCTTACCAGAAAGAAAATACTGTCTCAGTTTTGTGCTTTAACAGAGTTATTTAGCTATAGTAAACTTCTTTCAAAGTTTTTTAATATAAGGCTACATTTTAGCCAATCAATTTGCTTTCAGTTTGAAAAAAAATTGCTAGGGTTTTTGTGTCAAGGTTTTAGTAGTGTAGGGTTGCTTCAGCAGTTGCTAATATCAGAACAGATCAGGAGCAGTCCACATACTGGACAGAGCCAAATCCAACTGACTGCAAAATGAACCTACTGCTGCCTGAAGCTGAGCCTGTCAGCGACTCGGGTGGCATTCATGTTATAGCAAATTTAGAAAGAATAAAAATCACTCTGCAGCAGCTGTGAGAGAAAGGAGTGAGGAAAATTTGAAAGAAACATCCCTGCAGACAACAGTCAGGAGTGAAGTAAAGCCTGAAAAATCATTGTGAGGGAAGGGTTTTAGTTTTTTTCTCATTTCTCACTGTCATAATCTCTTACTGGTAGGCATTAAATTAATATAATTTCCTCAAGAGAAGTCAAAGATGGTAAGTGGTCAATGATGTACTTGTCCTTATCTCAACCCATGACATTTTTCATCTTATTTTATCCCCCTGTTCTGCCGAGGTGGGGAAATGGGAGAGCAAGTTAATGGACTCCTGGCAGTCAACCAGGGTTAACCCACTATGATAGTTTATGTGCTGTAGGCGTACTGATTACTTAATGTAGTCTCCTATGGTTGAATATTTCTGAGTATTGAGTACAGTGACTTTAGTCTGAAAATTGACTCAACGTTACAGTATTTCAAGTGGAGGCTACTTTGCATTTTCATGACTATTAAGATTCTATTCAAATAGGTCTAAAATATTCTGCTCAGATGCATAAGAAAAACAATGCAAAAATTCTTTGGGAAATTAAAATCAGGGATTTGATTAAAGTTGATGAGGAAGGTACTGCATGAGATTTTAGGGTCTGCACGATAAAGTGGATCGGATTACATGGATATAGCACACCCTTGCAGACCTTAGACATAATACTCCCCTCTCTTGTTTCCTTTTTACCCTTAGTAGAAAAAAAATGAGCAAAACTGTAACTTGATGTGGTACTTGTATGCATTTATGTTTTGAAAAGTTGAGTACTGGGACTGTAAATGCCTTTGGGTCAACAGGATACGTGGTAATGCATGAAAGATTTTTCAGGCATTTCTGTCTGTGAGAGATTCTTACAGCATCAAGGTCAGAGCGCCTGTGGATAATAGGCAGAAAGATAAACATTATTTGCTTATTACTGATGTTTCCTTTGGCCAGTGGAAAACTGTGTCTTGTAATTTGTTTTCACACACAGTTCTGTTCACGAACAGGGACACGCTCTCATGGCATGGATCGAGAGAGAAAGAGATCTCTCTTTACCATTTGCATTTTGCATTTTGCTTTTGCTTTTGCCTTTGCATGAATAAAAGACATAGCCTTCTGATGATTTTTGAGAATGGAGTCTTTTTCGATGCTCTGGCCCTCGTTAGGACCACATCGTTGTAACGAGGATACTATATGAGTTATTTTTAGAAGTAAAGTTGTGATGTCACTTAAGATATGTGCAGTCTGTGGATTCAGAATGGTAGTTTGCTTAAAATTATCAAAACCAGCTAACAGAGCAGAAAGAAATGCTATAGTTTCTTTTTGGTTTTAACCCATAGGAATTAATGAAACAATGGAGTGTCTGTAAGTACTTTTGGGAATCCTAGAGTGACAGATTTGTTCAGATAGTGTTTTCTCTTGTATAATCCTTTCCTCTTGAAAATTGAGGAAAAGGGAAAAAGGAAAATATTGATTAAAGTAGAATTGGGTTTTGCATGTGGGATTTTTCTTCTGGACTTTTTAAACTGCAGACTGTGGCATATTCCAGTACTCGTCCCTTACAAATTCTTCTCTTGTCTTACAGTGCACTTGTAGGAGAGACATGGTGTCAATATCCATGGATGTCTTTGTTAGGAAGTTTCAACCAGACAGATACCAGCTGTGGAAACAGGGCAAGGATTTATATACCATTGATCATACAAAACCAACTCCTGAATCAACACCTGAAGTAAAGATCTGGCTACAGAGAAGAAGGAGAATACAGAACGTTCCCAAGAGGTATTTTTGTTTCTTTACCGTCTATTTAATTCTCTTTAATATGATGACAGTGTCCTTTTTGTTTCCTTTTGGCCACTTCCTCTGACGTTGTCGTAGTTTTGGCCACAACAGATTTTCTCATAGTAGCTGTGAGGGGTGGGGCTTGGAGCTGTGTAGGTGTGCCTACATTGTTCTCTCCCACATGCATCACTACTAGGGGCAGAAGTAAGAGATTCTCATTTCTGAGAAGGAAGGGGGTGTGGTGTGCACCCAGGGCCTGGGGACCATAATGTCCTTTTGTTTTGGAAAGCCTCATGGCTCAGGGTTGGAAAGCAAGCATTTTTAACACATCTCAGATGGTTTTTCATTATATATCTTATGAATTTCAAGAGGAAGAAGGGTGAACTAGAAATGATAGATATGGATAGTTGATTGGACTCAATGAGCATTTTGTGTTTAGTCACCTGCTTATATAAGCTGTTGTTATTAGTATTGTTGCTGTTACTGTTAATTTTCATATCTCATTACTGTTTTCAGTAAATTGTAATCTCAACCCATAATCTCTCTCTCTCTCTCTCTCTCTCTCGCTGTCACTCTCTCTCACTGGAGGGGCTGGAGGGAGGGGAATGGATGCATGGATTTTAACTTCCAGCTGGGCTTAAACATGCCACATGTTTTCTTTCAATTCATTTACTTAAATGAAAATAGGTTTTCTGTTTTCTGTATTAAGATGGATTTGGGCACAAGGCAGTCTTCTTTTAGAGTGATTGTGAAAAATTAATTTAACTTACAAGTTGTGTGTGCCTAAAGTTAATGATTACGGAGAACAACAAAATGGATTCAAGTGTTGCATTTAAAATCTCTCTTCAGTAAAAGTTATTCCAATACAATTCTCAAGGTGTGGATGGTTGCCATTGTTTCTAGCGATTCCTGCAACCAAAAAACAAGGGAGAAGCCTCCTAAGAGCTGAGGTAAAGGTTAAACAGGAAAATCTTATCATACTGCTGTGACAGAGTCCCACCAGCTGTTTTAAGTCTCGACTAATAGTCTTAACCCTCACCACCATTTAACTTTAAGGACATACCACTGCCTATTTGTCAAACTCTTGCAGTGCTGCAGCCTAAACCTGTGTTTGTCTACCACAGGTCTGTGGCAGATGATAATAAGGTCTAAATTTGGTGGTGCTGACACCACTAAAAAAATTAGGAGAATGATGTTCCTCAGCTTGTCACTGAAGTTATAAAAGCTTTAACCTATTGAAACAGTTTACATAGCTATTTTCTTGAGATGCATTATGGTTTTTGTTTGCATTGCACAAACATTTTTTGTACAGTCGTGCTTTCCTTCACGAATCCTTAATGATTTTCTTCATCATTATCTAACAAAGATCTACTCAATTTCTAGCCAAAGGTGGGCAGTTTTATTGGTATCTACTTACCTGTAGTGCAGTTTTTTGAGTTTGAGATAATACTGCTTTTTTTAAAGATCTTTTTCCTTCTTCAAATAATTTTATGGTGTAGTTGCTTTTTTAACTTCGTCTTAAACCAAACTTCCTCATTTTATTTGTCAGTTAATGTATTTTTTGAGGAAAGGATAGGAAAGTCAACCTGTAAAGGACCAACTGGCACTGTAGTGGAACATTATTACTGAAAATATAACACTGAATTTGTTCTGGGTAAGGGTAGTTTGTGAGGTAGAATCACTTCTTGAAGACAGCCAGTGAAGCAGCTGAACAGCCAATTTGTTAATACTAACTAATGTATAATACTAACCTGGACTCACTGAGAGAGTAACTCTGTTGTTTTGCTAGGTGAATGCCATTTTCCCATGTAGTAGGTTTCCCTGTATCTATTGTACAGTGTAAATGCAAATTCCCACTTGTACCAGCAGCGATTCCTTTGGTAGTATCCTTATGGGTAGCTGGTTCTGAGTAAAACCAAAGATTTTCTAATAATCGCATTGAAAGTATAAATACAGGAACACATGGGCTGATTTATGCACTTTGCTAAGCTCACGATTCCAGTGCTGTTTAAATCTTGAGTCGGCTTTTTTTCAGACATGGTAACAGTGTACATTGCAGAGGATAAAAGGTTTATTCAGCTTCATTTCTAGTGTAATGTGTCAATTGAAATTATCATTTTGATTATGGGAATAATACAAGTTCCACCAAAGTGAAAATAAAAATACCTTCTATGAGAATCTTCATGAATATAGCAACAGGGAGAGCTTAACTCTGACATTTATGGCTGAAATATGTTGCTGCTATATAATATCTAATGACTGCATGTGAATAGTAACTATACTGTCTGTTATTTACAATGTGAACTGATGGTTGTCTCATACTTTGGCAAATTTTCTGGAAATTACTACTTTATAAAGAGTGTGTTGAAAGCTATACATTTGTAGACACAATAAAATTTAAGGGGTAGTAAAATGTGTTTCTGGAGATGTGTAGAATCTAAGATGCAAAACCTTTGTAAAACTCACTTAAAACTTTGTAAAATTCACCTGCGATAGTTGTGCTTTTATCTCTAATGTATTATGAGCTTTGAAACCTGCTGTATGATGACATTAAAATCTCCTCTTGTGTCACATAGTTGAATTTGAAACTGGACTAATTTCCTATTATATTTATTCTGAGCATGTAAATTATGAACCTATTTCTAATGGGTTTGCCATTTCTCCTGCCTTAAGCTTTCCCTTATGGTTCTAAGGGTGCAAAAACTTACACTGAATCTTTAATTTCAACTTTATTTTTTAAACACAGAATAATTATATATATTGCTTGATATTGTAGCCTTTCTAAATATTTAGTGATCATAATTTTTACCTTTTTCAGATGCTTCTTGGTTGTGTTAAAACTCATTTGAAAACTTCCAAACAGATCAGCTTTTATGAGGATATTCAGACTAGTGTTTTACTAGCATTAGGGTTTTGAAATATCACCTGATTTTACTGCTCCTGAAAGAGTTTTGTCTTCATTATTCTTGTTCAGAATTATTCTTGTTCAGAAGAATGATTTATTAAAAAGCTACTTTGAGTATGTTCTGAGGTGATATTATGAAGCTGCTTTATTCCTTTCTGTTTAATGCCCAAGGATGCTGTACCTTTAGGATGGACCTGGGGCATGAGGCCGGAGCCACGGGACTCAAGGGCGAGTCAGTTGAACGGCTCGGTCCAAGAGGCTGGTGCCAAGGGTCTTGGCCATGCTCTGGAAGGAGTGCACCGAGGACGCTGCACTGCTCCTTTGGTTTTTTTTTCTTTTGTTTGTTCCTGCTAGCTGAGGAAAAGTTTTT